>CM034000.1:24800392-24922372 GCA_019603395.1 Cyrtorhinus lividipennis | reverse complement strand
CCCTAAGAGGTGGTCTCCACTCACCAATAAATTAAGACGTTTCTGTCCTGGAGAGCGCGGACAAAATTAAAATCAATGTGGAAACTAGAGCGTATGTCCACTTGGAACAGCGCAAGGCAAAGGTAGTCCCTTAAAATAATCTTATAATTATAATATTCTGGATAAGAGGGACAAGATCAGGTCGGATACGCACCTTCCGTCGTAGGAATCCGACTCGTTTCCGTCTTTCTTCTTGTATTTGGCTTGACGAATGGCTGTTAGCCGTCCACGGGCTTCTTCGAGTTCTCTTTCTATCCTCAAGACTTCAGACCTGAAACGGGACAAGAAATCAAGCTGAATTTGACCGTTTGGGCCAAATACGCATCTCCTTGAGAGACGAAAAACAGGTAAATTTTGCTCCAGATTGTTGATAATCCATGTATATTGAGGAAGTAGTTTGGCCTTGATAGAGTGGCATACAAAATAAAATGACAAAAAGAACGTCAGAATTATTTGACAATGATTCAAATTAGGGATGATTATCTCATAATCCTAATAGGACGAGGAGAAGCAACATACTATCAAAAATTATGTAGTTATTTTCAAAATACCCTCCTTGACCTATGTACCCTACTCCGGTGTGTGGAACTCATCCATGTCCATTCATTGCCCAGAATGCACTAAAAAATGATATCCCACACGTCTAGGCCTCCTAAAATTTCTATGAATAAAATGTTCATTTTTGTAGCAACAAATGCTTCCGAAAATCACAGGGGTTGATTATTCCTCGGACCAGAGCAATCGATATTTTGCACCATAACCTCTTCGGGGGCCCAATCGTTCCGGGACTTTTTTTATTGGATTCAGCGTCCAACTATGTACTGGGAAATAATATCCCACACGCGTAGATCACCCAAATTCTCGAAACCCTATTCGAAAAGCACATTTCGCACCTACTCTCCCGTTTTATTCGCCCTTTGATCAACGGGAGGGAGATAACGCAAAATCCAGTTAATTCAACGATGATCGACTTCGATTTTCGGCGCATTGCTCGACACCAACTTAGGACTGTTCCACTCAAATGAATCAAATTCTCCACGACCATCGTTCCTGGACATTCCTCTACCAGGTGCTACTGCTTCAGCCAACAGCTGAACCACTATTACGCTTCAAATCCCCCCCCCCCCCCTCCACATTGCTCACTAGACTGTCTCAACATATTAATTCAGGCAGTTTTTCCACTCACTATTCAAGTGCGTTCCCGAAATGTATCAACATTTCAATTGTTCCTTCATTTAACTCTTTATTCTTCATCTAATTCATTCTTCTTAATTTGGTACACATTACGCATTGTTCATGTGATTTTTTCCTTCTTTTTCTCTTTTCAATTCTCCACCAAAAATTTCTTTTCAAGGTTCGCCCTAAAAGTCTCCGTTTTCGCTCTAAATACAAAAATTAAAATCCCTATACTTGTTAAATTAATATTATTGTCCCCTGCACAACAAAAGAGCGATCAAAAGTGTTGGTGGTGCACAGGAATCTGCAACATTTTCTTCATATTTCTGATGTTCCTCTTATGGATGTTGGACATGAAATTAAAATTATCTGCCAGGTATTGTGGTACTTTGAATTTGAGGGCCTTGAAAACCATGAAAGCTGTTTGTAATTTTTTCAATTCCCCTATTTTTAGCAACACGGTAAGCAGGATATAAAGTCATTATTTAGGGGCGCAATGGAACGACTCCAACATTTTGGGCTATCGGCAGTCTGGCTAGGTCTTTGCTTTGCAGATCACAAATTGCTACCGCCGCAAATTGAAGCTTGGAAGGATGGTGATGAGAGACGGATGCGAGAATACCGAAAGATCACTAAACTAGAGGAAATGGTGGTTAAAATTAAGTTCGGACGACGACATAAGTCCGAGATTGACGATAGGGGAGGAAAGGGTTCTCGACCGCTAGTAGCGACATCTAGCGATTCGCCGCCCAACACGTCTGCCCGTACAGTTTGGCTATGACAGGCTCTCCCTCTATGACCCCAGTGGCAAATGAGCGAACTCTTCTTACCTTGCGTTGATTTCTTGAGCGATGCCTCCGACCATTTTCTTGTTAAGAACGAGGCCGCTACGTTCTTCTTCTTGTTGAATAGCTTGTTGGGCGGCTTTGACGAGGTTGTCGGTGGCGCGCTTGACGGCGTTCCCAGCGGACTGTGGACAGAATTGATGATATTAGGAATTTGACTGTTTGATTGAAGTACCAAATAGTTAACGATAAGAAAATTGTCGTGTATTTTAGGGTGATTCTGACCTGAAGCCGTTTTGTTGTGTCGCTGTTGGGATCGGCTTTGACTTTGCAAGCGACGAGGAGATGAGCCGTCCACGAGGCAACTTGTTTAGCCGACGAGACGAGTTTCTCCTCAGAGCTGACCCCCTGAACGAGACAGTTCGCGGAGTCGACGAGAGAGTGCGTCGCGGCGGCGACGAGCCGTGCGGCGGAGATGAGCCCCTCCGACCATTGGCCGTCGTCGGAGCTGGTGAGCGGCCGTCGGCTCACTTTCCCCGTGTCGATGAGCTCTCGCTGAGCGGCGGAGGCGGCTTTGACCAGCGCCGAGGTGGCGGCGGCGATCGACTTGGCTGCTTCCAAGATCATCTCGTCGAAGTTGAGGGAGTCGTCCACCCCAGCCTCCTGGAACATGGAAGGCCTAACGTCAGCGACCGCCTCGACATGTCCTCTTCATTTTGGTTCTTATTAGGATCTAGAAAAGCTCGCAGTCTTCAATTTTATACATTATGTTCTAATTAAGGAACTACTTTTTTTCGTAGCGATGACGTCGATGAAGTCACCAGCCACTGTATAATATGTTTGATCCCTGGTTGAACAACCAACAACCAAGAATATCAAACATATCTTACAGAAACCGGAATTTTGAAGCAGCGGTGATGGAAATGTTTGCAGCATCTTCTTAGAAATACCAATTGGGACACTATGTAGAATCTGTAGAATCATGTAGAACATGTAGAATCTTGAATACATCAATCGACTGGATTTGTAGCTAAATTTCGTCTCCCCGAAAGCAACCGTAAAAAGTACACTTAATAGAAAAGTATAAATACACGAGTGACAGGTGGAAATAATTCAAAATGGCCATACAATTCAACTATTAACACGAACTGAAAACATTCAGTATTTATATGGGCCGCTAATATTTTATGAAATATCACGTCAAAAGAACGTTTTTCAATTAAAAAAATGTCTACTCACGTGGCTAATGGATTTCCTTGGCCTCAAACTCGCCAATTTCTTGGCGGCAGCGTCGATCGAAGCCGCAGCACCCAAGAGCTCATTTTCTGCGATCACTGTCGGGTCATCGGGATCAACCCAGTCCGAACCTGGAATTTGTGGTAAAATTGACGTAATGAGGGAAACAAGTACGTTGAGGAGAATATAATTGAAATTTCTTCAGGAAATATTATGTTGTACTAATGGTAATCCTATTGATTAGGGAATAGCGAGGCAAATAAAAACATGAAAGAGAGTCCACATATAGAAGTTATTGAGGATTTTTTTAAATTCTGGCGAAAACGCAGTATCAAAACAAGAATTGATACTTCAGACAGGATTGAATGCTAAGAGTGGGCAGGAACGTTCTAGATCAGTGTTGTCCAATTGGCGGCCCTATAATGACAATTTTTTGAATTAGGGCATTGTTCAAGCTAAATGTTCAGCCATAGTAACAGACGGGGCCCCATCAATAAAAGGTAAAAAACTGGATCAGTGGATATGAGACTTGCTAATGTACAACCATGTAGGGGCTGAGTGCAGGAAAGTGCATGGAACGGTTTTTTGCATAAGGAAGGAAACCCCTGCACCTGCATTCCTCAATGAATACGTATATATATAGTTTACTGCTTTATAATCAGCATAACTATCTTTGAGCAATCATTGAAGATCAACCATCCGACTTACAAATTGTGTTATGTGACCTTCAAGCAGACATGTTCCCAATCACCAGACAAGAAAGGGGACCTGAATTTTTCAAATTACTGTCTATAAAGAAATGTACAAATCTGCGAGATTTTGGACTGAAGATTACATGTTCGGAAGCACATATACATGTGAAAGTGCCTTTCCCCATAATTACACTACAACCACACAATAAAATCACACGATTCTCGTCTCATCTCATGACTGTCTACAACTAAACTGGAGGTGGACATTTCCTCATTGGTGGATGAAGTCGATCGACCACAGCCTTCACATTATGAGCAAGTCTGACACAATAAAGGTCTAATATTACTGTGGGTACCTACTGTCTAGCTACCCCACACCTCTATGTCGAGCTCTGTGGGAAATCAATGGATAACCAGCAGGAAGGAGACACTGAAGAACCAGCGTTTTTGTCCATAATCAGCCTCAAAACAACAATCTCGCAAATAAACCGATTTCTAGCTCCCAGGGTCCCCTCAGTGCCAGCAACAGCCATAAATTCCACATGGTTCAATCAAATTTGTAAAACCTGGTTTAGGCCCTGGTTTGTGCACAATTGGTTCCATGTTAGATCTGACAGTTACTCATGTCTAGACACAAAGCTGCAATGTTTTACAGGGGTTGTTATTCCTCGGAAGCAGTAGAGCTCATAACATTGATTCAGCTCAAAGTGGGAATGATACCCACACGCCTAGTGCCAAAAATCTCGAAAAACATTTTAAAACACGAATCAATTTTTGGGGAATCTACCTCCATTTCGAAAGAGGGTTTAGATTTTTAATACTAGCGTGTGGGGTATTGTTTGCTAGTAAATTTGGACGCTGAATTGATTCGAACGACGGGAACACTCCTGTTTTTCTCCATACTCCTGCTCGTCTAGGAATAACCACCATTGTGGATGAATTTGCAGCTCATAGGTCTCTGCACCTTATGAAAAGTCTTAAGCCCTTGATGACCAAGCTACAATCTACCACCCACCTTTCAATTGTTCGGCAACTGCGACGAGTTCGGTGACATACTGAGCGATACGTCGTGATACGAGGGTGAGTTGCGTCTTGTCTTGACTGGCTTTCGTCGTGACAGATTGGACGGTTTGGAGGAGTACTCGGTACTCGTCGGCCAACTGTTGGCCAGTTCTGAGGCATTTTTCACGAAGTTCTGGCGTTTCAGCATTCTGCGACGCTCCCTGGAAAGTCATGACAATTTAGTAAGATGAATAAGTCACCAGAGCTCAAAATAAGAATGAATTTGAGGAACGACGAGAGAGCAACGACCAAATTAGCAGGGGTTGATGGAATCTTTTATCCAATTTGACTCTTCAAAAGATGAGAACTACATCAGTCAGTGAGACAGAGTTCTGTGAAATTATGGAAGTGACAGCCATAGGGACCACCTATCCCTTATGGATTCCAGTAGAAACTTACTTTGCAAACCGAGAGCATGTCAGAGATAGCCTTTCGACCCATGTTGGCGGCAACGATGATATCCTCCTGTTTACAGCTGTTGCCTGCAGCTACGGCCCTCGCGGTGGCCAAAGTGATGGGTTTTGTGCACCTGACGAGCATTTCAGGCGTCCCAACGGTAGATCCGTGCTCGATGGAACGTAATGCCTGCAACGTAAAGCAGTGATTAGACGACTGTTACCCATAAGAGTGGTGAGACTTCAGGATATGAATGACAAGGTGGTTAATGAGTCAAAACATTGTCAAAAACAAAAGATTGTTGATAACAAAAAGAGTAGATGTGGACAATTAGCTACCAACACTGTTGCCAACCATCATTCTGTCTGCTTTTGAGTCTTGTTTTCTAACAAAATTATCCATTATGTACCTACATTCAAAGTAAAATATTTGGGCGTACAGAGCCAACTGAATGTCCCATAAGCATCTCTACTTTATATATTTTTCAAACAACTTTATTACTCTGTCCTATTCTCACATGACACTTGAACTTGTCACTACTGCACATTAATCAAGCAAAACCTCTGTCCTCCTTCATCCATCAGTGTAAATCACAGTTTCTCAAACCTTCTCTCACACAAAGAAATGCTCGCAGTCCTGTAAATGGTTCCGGTTTATTAAATTATTTATTAATTATAAAACACTGAAATCTCAGTTTGTTATTGCTCATGGCTCAAAACTCAGTGTTGACAACAGTGCTGACAGCAATGTTGACAGAAAAACTTCATTGATGAAAATGTTGCCAAAAATCTTTCTGTTATACTTTGGAGGAGGCATTGTTGACAAAATTTGTCTTGCGCCATAACAATGTTACTAACAATTTCTCTTGCCCAATGATGATAACATAATTGACAACATCAGTGTAAAAGGAAACTTACTGGAAAATGTTAATAACAATGTTTGTCCAGTCTGTAACCTCCTTTAGAGCAAACATATGTTGCGCTAGCCCACCCAAGGCACAGTCAGAGGCATGTTTTGGGATTAATGTTTTTCCAATTATGTTTTCCTGGTCAATATTTGTCAAAAATGAGAGTTGGGGTTGTGATGCTTAATTGAATTTTTACTCATTCTCGCACACCCTAATTTGTTTCAATATGTCCTTCTTCACAAAGTGAAAATATCAATTGGTTTTGTCGGAGATGTTCAAGTCAGTACTTCTGAAAGTATTTCTTCAGCATATAATTAACTTGTATTGGGTGTATCAGAAGTCTCTGACCTTATAAATCAATGACTACTCATCTGTCATTGACTCGTCAGTGAACTTGGACATGGAGAATCTCAAGAGAATGAATGCTTGGGGAGGGAAACCTTGAAAGATGTTCATCAATGTCTCCTATTTCATGAATATTGATGTTAAGACTGTAATGGTTCAATACACTGAATTATGCATCGTTTTACCTTCCCTGTTAATACGTAAACCAACATTCTTCCTATTATAAGTAAATTTACCCGTATTTCTTGTGATATGACTTCAATTGTGGACTCCAGCGCTCTTGTTCCTCTTGTGTGTTCATCTTCAACAGCTTTGACGGTTTTGAGAAGCGACGTCACATTGGTCACCATCACCTACAAAGCGAGTGGAATATTAGTAAAATCAAAACAAATTTATAATGATCTCTCCCACGCTAAAGTACATTAGGATGTGAATTTGACTTTCCAGGTAAGTGTCACACTGCAAAATTGAGGGCACCTTTGGAAAAGTGAATGTTATTTGAACCAGATTGCACAGAGAGCGCTGTCTGCGATTGATTTCCTAGAAAATTCTTCTCTTAGCTCCAAACATTTGTTGCTACTTTCGATTTTTGGAGGAAAATAACCTTTCATGGTTCACATGATGGAAAATTCCATTCCTTAGCCTCCAAGTAGGTATCAGGAGAGAACTTTACCACTCATGTGTGGGACAGAGTTTGAGGAGTAAGCATATGAGGACAAACCGAACATTTTTGGGAAAGAATGCTATTTTGTCCATAAAAACGCAGCATCAGGGTTCAGTTTCAGAATTCTCTTGATTAATACTCAACTTGAAAAAGATGGACTGATGATAATACAAAGGCCCCATTTTGAATCATTGGACATACATTTTATGCAAAACTATTACTTTGACTAACGCTTCTTCAAGAAACTCAAAACATGATATTGTGATGACTTTTGCAGTCCATTCATTTTTGTAATGTAAGGCAACAAGACAAATCCATGTCAAATTACAAAAGCTCAGCACAATGGCATAGTTCAAACAGCAAACAAACGCATTCACATTCAATTTATCAAATTGGTTAGTAAAGGCATAAAAACTCCCAAAATAAGTCAGGCACTTTTGAAAACTGTTGGAAACTGCGACAACATCACCACACATCAGGCACATAAAATTGCAGATATGTCCGCTATGTTGATAACCCTTTCTTTTATGAACACTAATAAATATGATGAAATTACTTCTATTGCAACAACAGAAAAAACTTATTGTATGATTGAATGAATTAAACGACAAAAATGTGAACGGCAGGGTGAATTAGAAGCTCACACTTGGAAGGAATTATAGATTTTACAAACACAGCCAGCACATAGGTGATACATACCCCAGATGGCGACAGAACATTCACTTAGGGATTTTTTTTTTTTTTTTTTTTTTCAGAAAAAGGGCTTACTTTTGAAAGTGATGAATTTTGTTTGTATGCAATTTTTATTGGACCATACATTAAAAATAAAACAAGCACGATACCATAGTTATCCAAGACATAAAATTGAACTGACATTTGATATGTTTGTTTGAGAAAAGCGTGGAATAGAGAAATAATGCTTTCCAGATGAATACGAATATAATAAAAGAAGCTGACTAAATCAATAATCAAATTTAAAAAAAAAGATATTTTAGAAAAAAACCTGTTTGCCAATTGAAGAAAATTATCAGTTAAATATTGTTAGATTCTTTTTTATTGTTAATTCCGATAAATTTTGTCACTAGATCTTCTTTCCAGTGGAGTTCCGTTGACCGGATGAAGTCCTGTTCAGAGACAAACCAACCAATCAGATTCCTGTTGAATGAACTGAAACATCTCTGAGACATCAGATGTCAAACTTGTCATTGAGGGATTTCAAGTTGGTTCAATACAAAGCCAACGTCAGGACAAAAAAGTGCCAGTTTTCCAGGGTGACATCGTCCAGGTAAAATTGTCACAGCTGTCGTCACCATATTATGAAACTGGGAGTTGTAAATGTGTTTGCAATGCAACATACAGGAAGGTTCCACAGGCGCCAGGATAAAATGAGTTTTCTGGCAAAAGGAAGTTGTCAAATTATGTGAATTGTATGGGTCTAATGACAATGTGAAATATTGCAGAAAAAACATACTCCTTTTGTATTTACATCTTACTGTGTTCTTGTTTGAAAAACTGATGTTTTAATAGCAATACTCTGCAACCCGTCATCATCGCTCAAAAATGCTCGATCAAAATCCTTCCTAAAAAACATATACGCTTCCCATCTGCTGAATTGTTTGAACAGTTCGAAGTCCCGAATTTTTATACTTTGTCCAAAATGATAACATTAATAGAACCTACATGAATAACAAAGCCCGTAGCTCTCAAATATCCATAGCTATGGGAACATTGGACTTCCACTGCATCTAACTAGAGTTGGTCAATGCATGACCTCAGTATCATCAACTTGGTCATTCTGTAATCCATTTTCCATTTCTTTTTCTTATGCATACCCACAAATGTAACCTACAATATACATTAGCACGAGGTTTCCTCACATGGGGGAGTAGCATCCCAATGACATGTACTTCTTGTAATATCTTAATGAAGGAATGATTTTTTAAACAATTGATTAATAAATGGAATTTTTCAATTAAATTTAGATCTGTTGAAACCCCACTCATCAGACGCAGCTTCTCCTTAAAATTATCACATGAATTACAACAATTTCCACCACAATCACATAATTTCACAGCGTCGGGTCTTCTTCTTGCCAGCGAACCCTGGTGGATTTACTCAGGCTTGTGGTTGGCTTCTCATTAGCTCAATTGGTGGGAAACTAGTGTAATTTCGTATAGTTGGTACAAACTGGGCTAGCTACTGCTCAAAAGTGGAGGGCGAAAATAGGGAATTTCTCACCTTTCAGCGATTTCCGACACGAATGATTGAACGGAACAATGTGAATCTCACCAAAGTCTCAAATAACTTCAAAATGGCGATGCCCCGTAACACTTGGGCAGACTGCTGACTAACCGCCTCGTTTGAGTTACACCATCGAAAGCGAAGAAAAATTAATTACAACGAAAGCGTGATAGATCAAAAGAGAGAAACAGCCAACAAGGAACGATTGGTTGGTTCGCTGAAACGACTTGAGAAGAGATTCAAAATTGAAGGCACATTCTACATTCGTGTTAGACACTCGTTAAATGCACAAAATTAATCGACATGCTCGATAACGATCACAAACACAGGGCTGCACTAAAAGAAATAATTTAACGCACAAGGAAAATCAACGCTATTAAACGAGATTGAACAGCCAAATCGTATTGTGAAATGTTCATCATGGATTATATGAGAATATGATCTCAGAATTTGCCAGACGGCCGTCCCTAGTATGAAGGGGTGCGAATTTCGCTTTATTAGAAAATACCCTATATCTGTTTCTCGAAATTCCTGTTTTTTGTGAAAAACTATTCTGAAGGCTTCATGATGGCTATCATTTTTAAATTCAAATTTTTTATTCTTTGAAGCTTAAAACGAGTGAGTTTAGGGGGGGATAGTGTGAAACAAAATGTGAATCATTCCAATAAAAACAACAAACCAAAATACAGAAGAGGCTGCTAAAGATTAGAAGATAGAAGAAAAATTTAAGAGATTCTGAATTTTTGGATTTCCTTGCCATAATTTTGAAGCTGAAAATTTGTATGTACTCCTGAGATGTCTCTCCAAATGTGATTTGAAATCCGTTGGTCGGCCGAATCGGACTAAGTACAGTGATCCCAATAAATTCAGAAAGTAATGGTCAGAATCATTTAAACAAAAGAAGCTATTCCTTTTCTAAATTACTTCAGAGACTGCCATTTGGTATGAGACCCCCGCAATGCTAGGAAGACAGATAATCCTCAAATAGGGCAATGATGGTTTCCATAGTAAGTATTAACATGGCTCCCTTGAACACAACATATTATGAGCCTTCATAATTTGTTTCTGAAGAGAATCGCAGCTTTTTTGAAGCTTGTGTCTGGAAATAGTTCCTTGGTGTGCGAAAAAACCCGCTAGGTAGCGCTACTTTCGGGGGTTATCCATGTCTCATTCCAGCCTCTCCTCCAAATACATGTTGTGACTTGATACATCACCTTGGGAGCGATGGTAAATGGTATCTAACAGGGGACTAAAACAAGTTTGTAGGATACAAAACGATTTCAATAATACACCTTTATGCCCCCAGATTCAACTGTCAGGCAGGGACGCTAGCACAGGACAACCTTACCACACTAAAACCTGAAAGTCCATTCAAGCATCCCCCATCCTCCACAAATGGACGTAAAATCCACGAGCCCCTCGCCAAATTTAAAACAAACCACAAACGCTACTCTACACGACCAATATTTTCATGCGAATCTTTATAAAGCCAATTAGCGGTCGGGTTCTTACTTTTGCCGAGTCTTTCAGATGATTCATGGAGGGGTCATTGATAGATTTCCCCGAAGCGGCTTTAGTCGCCTGAATAAGATCACCAAGAGCGGATGCAACATCTTTGACAGCGTTAATAAGCATGACCTTTGAAAAAGAAAATCGAATAGAATTAGTATGCTGAAAGCGGGTCGAGACGGGTTCTTACGGTAGTTGATCGAATAACTGCGCATATTTTGACGACTTCGATTGCAGTAAAACACTCTTGAATAAATCAGAAATTGAACTTGAATAAAAAGGTAAGTACGATCAAAGTGTGACGACGTGACACATCCTATTTCAGGACTATTTACATCTGAACTGCGTTTATGCGCTAATTCATGTTATATTTCACTAATATATTCAACCCCTGCGTCTCTACTAGCTACAAAATAAAAGTAACGATGTTTTTCATATTTGGACATTGATTACGACGACTTGAAGAGTCAAAATACTGGGATTATTGAGAAGATTAGTTGATTAGACGAACGGAAATGCACCTGAGCTTCGGGATTGTTGCTGCCGAGAGACGCAGCACCGAATTTGACCACTTCTGCCAATTGGACGATGGTGGAAACAGCATTTTGAGCGGCGACGGCGAGTTGTTCCTGGGAAGAGGCGGCACCTGGTGGGAATAGGGTTTAACGTTATTTATTTAACAAAGAAGAAGTTGAAAAAATTGAGGAAAAGATAAAATTTCACGCCTACTAACCAGCTACTAGAGTTTTGGTGTCTTCGACGAGAGCTTTAGCCGTTTTGAGAATGTTTTCACGGTGGTCGGCGAACACGTCACCTTCGCTTTCAGCGTTGAGCGTTCCAGCAGTGGCGAACATGATGGTCGTATCGAGGTCGCCGATGATTCCGCTGACAGTGCTTGCGGCGTTGATGCAGGCTTGCGTACCTCTTGAGCCGGCTTGGAGTGCCGAGAGGACCAAAGAGACCTGTAACAGCCACAAGGTGAGATTGGCTTTTGTCAGGTTTGACGACGAAAACGCGTGAATATCGGGAACAGAAGATTTTATGCGCTGGCTTTAGTCAGAACCATATTCACTAGAAAAACCAACAGTTTATTCATTTTTCTACCACGGACAGAAGCTTTGAATGTGAAGAGCCACTGAAAAAGGCTGTCGATGGTACAAAGATGAGCCCGTCGAATTGTGAGTGCCAATAGGACAGTATCGGAGCCAGAGGTCTGTCCGCATGACAGGAGTGATACCAATGCACCAGCAGACAAGCGAGAGAATGAGGAAGAGAGGACAAAGGCCTCAAGTAGCCCAACAGGAACGGTCATTGGCAGGAGATCTCAAATCAAAATCAAATGAGAGGAAGATCCAACATTCGCCCCTGGGTCAACTATCTGGCCACGGGCTGTTCAACCAGCACCTCTGCAGGATGATCATTGTAGACTCCCCAAACTGCCTGCGTTGCATCAACGAACGCCAACACCATCCACACCTTCTTTGAAGGCCGAAATGGGGAGACGTAACGTGAGCAGATCGTCAGGAAGCTAGAAATGACCAGCCCTCCTACCCCCGAGGAGATGGTGACTAGGATACACGAAGCAGGGTGCATCTAAAATACACTGGAAGTCGAGCTCGATGAGGAAAGGGCTCGGCAGCGGGAACTGCAAGCATACAGGACCAACTAGCAGGCAAAAATTGGAGCCCAGCCCGAAGTAATGTGCTAAGAGTCCTAGCCTGGGCTTCAATGTGGGAAAGGAAATGTGGTATTTAGTGGGTAAAAATCTCCACATGCCCTGGTCTTGCTGCCCCCCTCCCCACCCCCAATATCTTACAAAGATTTTCCTCTGCAAAGACTCACTTTTTCAATTATGTCACTTCCAGCCTCAGTCAACGTGCGGACGCTGTGCTCGTCGTTGGGATGGCAATTGGCGGCGGCTGTTGTGATGTTGTTGATGGACGAGCCCAATTGCAAGACTCCTGTGGTGATCCTAGAAGCCACTTCAGGATTGTTGGACGTCACTCGGGCACCGGCGCAGTCCTGAGCTAGTTTTGTGTAGTGTTGAGCCATTTCCGAAGACAATTTACCACCGTGTCTCTTAATGACCTGGACAAAAATGAAAAATGTAAGAAGAGTTTGATTTTTGAAACTGCAATCAAATGTTGGCGCGAAATTTACCATTTCTTGTGATAGTCGAGCGATTTCTTTGGACTCGTTCACCATGCGAGTCTGGTAGTCGACGAAACTGTCTCCGCTCTCGAGGACCAAAGACGACCTGTGATGAGACGTGGAAATATCCTGAAGACGACTCATTGACCTCGTCACCGTGTCGATGACGCCGCTGACGATACCATCTTGAGTCGACAGTTTGTCCAAAGTGGTCAACAGTTCCGACATCGTTTCGCGACAACCTTCCGCACTTTCGTCCACTTCAGGCTGCATCTTCAAGTTCTGCGCCAAAGAAGGTTAATCTCGTGAAGAAGAGGTGAATGAGAAAATAATAATAAAATGGAAGCGCACCAAATCAGCGTGTAATACCTTGGGGTTACCAGCGCATTCCTTCGTCGCATGCACCATCTGGAGGGTTGCTTCAGAGACGGACTTGACCTGGTCCAAAAGGAACATTTGTTGTTTGCTGTGCGACAGGTTGGAAGCCAGAGCGATCGAAGAGGTGACCAGAGGTTCCAAGTAAACAGTCAGTTTATTAACCTGAGCAGAGAGAAAAAACATGCTTTAGGTACACCATTAAATAAAATCAAACCTAAAATTTAGACCTCCTTGAAAACTTGACCTCATCACGCCGATCATAGTCCAGTCATGTGGTAGTTTTGGCTTTCTGAACATCCAAACTTCTTTAGGAGGGGCAAAGGGGGGACTCTATTGACACATCTTGTCCCACTGGGAGTCAAGGGGACAAGTTAGCACAAAGTTAATTAGTTCGCAATTTTGACTTTGGTGTACCGAAATGGGTAGCCACTACTAACCGCATGTCCAATGTTTTCAGCTTCACCCTTGGCGGCAACGCGCAACGGCTCGATACATTCGGATATCTCGGAAAGCGAGCTTTGGGCTTTCTCTGTGTAAGTCCTCGCGGTTGACGTTTTGTTCGGCGTCAGACCTGAAGAGACGGCCAACAACGTCGCCTGGTCGATTTGCCTGATCTGCTCGGTGATGCGGTGGAGGGCAGTTTCACACTGGTCTTGACCAGGAGCTCTGTCTCTGAAATTGCGAGTATGAAAAGGGTATTGAACAGGTAAACGAATGGCGTGACTAAATAAAAAAATAGAAATGAATGAACGGCCAACCTGATGGAGCTGACAAGGTTCTTGATGGAGTCGGACACTTTCTTGCTGTGAGAAGCCAACAAGCCCCACGTGGGAGGATCTTTGGGGGTGACGACCAGGGACTTGGCCGCCTTGATCATCTCGCAGGAGGCGTAAATGATGTCGCGACCGGCGGTCACGACAGGTTGCTGAGCGGCTCTGGCTGACGGTGCTATAACGGCCGGTTCTCCAGAAAATTCCGGAGAAGATGCAAAAGCCACAAGGGATTCAACAGCATCGAGAACGGGCTTCGTGGCAGCAGCGCAGGCTTTTCTGTTGTCCTCTCTGTAGTCATTGTGCATGTCAAGGGCTGAAGAGAAAACAAAAATCATTTAGAACGACGCAACAATGCGAACACAATAAGAAACTCATCCAGATCAACTCAAAACTTATCCTTACCTTTAATTTCTTTGACCAAATTGGCGGTTGAATTAGCAACGTCTTTGGCGCTCTGGACGAAATGGCGCTTGGCCACAGTGTTGGACGTGTTGCAGGAAGCGACTCGACAGGCGTTGCATAAAGCACTCGTGTGTTTGGCGATTTCTGTGGCCGCTCCCATGACCTCGTTCCGTCCTGACTTATTGTTGCAGAGAGTTGAGCACGCAGCGGAGATGTCCACCAAGGCCCTAGAAAACAGCGCTTGGTCCACAAGACCAGGTACACCAGCGCGGCTACCTGGCTCTGAAACGGCGATCAAATACGCTGCCTGTGCGGCGGACTCGACGAGGTTACAAACCGACCTGCCAACGTCTTTCACCGACTCGCCAAATTTCGGGTAGTTGGAGTCCCTAGCATGGTTGGCGATACCCGTCATGCCATTACCTAAGGAAATGCTGCTTTCCATGACAGTGTCGAGGGATTCGAAATACGTCCTGTTGTTGATCGGATGATTCACTTGGTCCAATAGAGGCCTCATGCTCTCGATGCTCCTTATTGTGTTATCACAATCTTTTTGACCAGGCGTCGCCGATGTGCACACTTCAGAAAGGCTGTTGATGCTTTCAGTGACTGCCCTAGCAGATGCAGTCAACCTGCTGTGGGAATTCGGCATGTTAGGGTCTGCAGAAACAGCTTTGGCCGTGCTTAGCAGCTTCGACGACGTCAATGAAACGCTCTTCAAAGAATTTACCATTTTCGTCTGAACGTCGACCTCACGAGTTTGCCCAGCCAATTCAACACCAATGTTGATCAAATCAGCGACGGACGCATCCAAATTGTGAGCAGAAGAAGCCAGCTTGACGTTGGAATACACTGAAGAAACGACTTCACTGCTTGCCACGTTGACTCGTTCCGCTTTAGCGTCAATCTCATACTGTAATTCAGCAAAAGTTTTGCGAGTTCTTGGGAAATCCCTACGATCTAGGAATTGCACGGTGGATTCAATATTGCTGATTGCTTGATCAACGTCTTTGTGACCAGGAAGGCAATTGATGCAGTCGGTGAGGGCAATTGTGACGCGCTTCGCAGCTTGTTGTAGATTCTCAGTGTTCTCAGGCTCATGGAGGGTCCTTTGGGCTTCTTGGATCACCATGTACGACCTGTGGACCACTTCCACGGTACATTCGTAGATCTGTTGTTGCAGTTGAGGCGAGCTGGCGGTGGCGCTCACTGCTCGAGCGGCAGTTGAGAGGTTCGTAAGAGCGGAGACTGTTTCTGTGGCACTGTTAGCAGTGTATACCTCATCTCCTTGAGTGGCGGCTTTCACCAGACCGCTGACGCTTCGAGCGACAGCTCTCGTGGCTAAACTCAAATCGTGACAAGCGGATTCAGCGGTTTCTCCAGGGAGAAGTCGCAATTTGGCTGGAGATGACAAGTTCTCCCTAATCTCTTCGTGAATGGTTTTGATTGAATCTTGCGCGGCTTGAATCTCAAGCGCCGAACCACAAGCGTCTTTAGCGCGAGCATGCACAATCTCTTAGCTCAGACACAGCAGTGCTTAGATTCTTACACGTGTTACTGACTTGCAATGAAGTTGACTGATCAGTCACTGTGGGCAAAATAGATCTCGCTGACGTTACCAATTTACTAGCAGGCTGCAAGAACTGTTGGCTCACATTGATAAGATTTAACTGAGCAGAAGGGTTGTCAGGGTTGGCAGCCGACTGCCTCACTCCTTGAATGAGGGGCGGAACGTGATTTGCAGTGTTCGTGCAATCAGCAGCAAGCTGATACTGCGATTGCTTATTGGTATTACACCTGGCTGCTCCATGGCTAGCTGATATACAATTATTTGCAGCACCTGCAGCTTCTTTAGCTGCTGTCTCTAGACTGGAGATTAGTTTTTTCCTGATAGCGGGCGTTGCGACAATGGTCGTCGCGTTCCTCAAATCCTCGACAGTTTGTTTCAAATGATTTTGAGTCTTGATGTCGTGGGGGTTCGAAGCACAAGCTCGTGCAGCTTCAACCATTTTGGCTGTGGCTTCAGCGAGGAGTTTAGCAGCTGCCAATAGTCGTCTTTGCAGACTACCATTCTCTTGAGATTCAGCGTCTCCCTGGAAAAATGGACGAAATTAGCGCTCGCGGATAACATCAATGGGAGGCTTTAGAGAGGATAGTCAGTTTAAGGCTTACTTTGATGCTTTGGATGAGTTGGGCAGTAGCTTGACCGAGGAGTCTAGCTTGTTTGACCATCTCGCCAGGGTCCCCATGGGCCTCCAATACTCGCTGTGAAGTGATCAAAATCCTCTCGACCGAAGCGCTCTCGATCGTCTCTTTGTCACGGTCACTTCCAACCTCTCTGAATCGATATGTAATATTCAGTACAATTTCGGGGGGAAAAGCAAGACTGATTGGTTATCAAGTAAAAACTCACTTGATATGGCGTAGTAAGTGGCTGAGAGTGGTGTTGACTTTAGTCGCAGCTTCGCCGAGTTGATTCAACAAGCTTTGATCGGTACAGGACTCGTTGCACACCACGACCAATGACTCGACAGCGTTCGCCACTTCTTTTACAGCAGCTTCCAGTTGTTGTTGGCAAGCAGCATTCTGTATGGTGGGAGAAACGACCTGAAATACGCAAAATGTTAAACGTCGATACCAACAAAGAATTGATCTGAGACCTGCAACGGTCCATTGATAACTCACTTTAGCACAAGCGACCAACTGCGAGGTAGTCAGAGCACACTGAGTGGCAGCACCGATCGTACGATTTTGATCAGGTTGGTCCAAAACGGAAGCAACGGCTTTTCCACGAAGAACGAGAGCAGCAACCTCGTTGGCGACGTCCTTGCCCAGACGGAGCAGCGTGTCCTGAGCGCCTCGCAAGCCTTCGTCCTCCTCTTGGATCTCAGTCAGAACCCTGTGCGACGCCTCACCCACCCTAGATGCCGCTTCCAGAAGTTTTTGACGCGGCTGCGCAAAAGATACATCACAAGAAAGTTACATTGAGAACGACTGAATCAGATTAGTTCTACCAATGTTCTAATTTAGCTCACTTCTTTCGTGGTGGGCTCAGCAGCTTTAAGAAGATCCGTAAACGCTGTGCATAACTTCCTCGTGGCGTCTAGCAATTTGTCGCCACTGCCGTCGTCTACTAAGGCAGCGATCATGCGTACACCTCGGGAAACCTCTGGCAGACCGGTGGTGATGGTAGAAATGGCAGCACCCATTGCAGTGTGATCAACTTCTTCGGCAGGCCCTGACAAATTCGCATAAAGACGAATTAATTCAACGAAAAATTAGACTGTTCTTAGCTTATAGTGTATTTCTCAAGACGTACCTGATGTTAGAGTAACGACTTGAGCCGTGGCTGCGTTCATAGCTGCCAAATGGGAACTGACGTTTTGTTTGTTCGTATCCACTGTTGTTTCTTTCCATTTCAGCGACGCCTGAGGACCAATGGAGGAATTGAAGTAAAAATGAATGATTGATTTGAGCAAAAATCTCATCATGAGAATTTGACATTTCAAATGCTTTTGAGGCACTAAGTTTCAAAACGCATTCTTTTCAATTTTTGTCAAAATTGAGATGGCAGTAGGTTTATGAAAGGCCATTCCCGCTCTTTCCATTGGTTAGGTCTGTTTATAGCAAAACTGTTCTTCCCCGTCTAAAATTAGGTTCAAAAACCACGCAAAGTAGTTGTTAATAATATTAACCTGTTATATTATAACAGGTTAATAACAAAACTCGTTCTTTACCCGTGAAGGTTCTGGTATTGAATAATTGTTTCATTTTTCCCCATAACCTGCTCATAATCTACCCTCATCAATCCGTCTCTGTCCACATTCTTGTCATTTTGAAAACTTATCATTATTTCATTAAAAATTGTGTTCTAAACATTTCCTGGTTCATTGTTTCCTTCCACGAATTTCACTTGACGACAAGTGCCAAAACTAGTTCTTTATTGCAAGGATGGTTGCAAAACTGGTTCTTTCTTATTGCAAAACTCGTTCTTTCTAAACTAAAGTGTGTTCCTGCACTTCTAATAAAGTATTTCTCCACTTTGTACTGCCTTCAGTGAGGCTAACCACACAAAATAAGAAATGATGCGATCAAAAAAATCTTTCTAATAGGATAGTATCATTTTTTGGCGTTTTTTCCAAAATTCAATTCTCAAAATTTCAACTCGGAAAGAGCGATTTTGTCTCAATTGGACCACTTGTTATAACGCTTTCCAAAATTTAGTGTTTTTTATGAGTAAATGTTACTAGAATTTCCCTATTTTGCTACAATTTCGACTGGAATTTGAATCAATCTTACCAACATAGCTAATCTAATGTTAGGAGTATTCTCTTGTGAATTAATCATGTTATAAATAATTAATTTTTAAAAAGAAATTTTCTCCTAAATACACTTCTGTTGTGAGCCTGATAGAGGGTTTATACTCTGAAACGTTGATTGATACATTTTACATACTCTTATTTCAAATAAAAAACCATAAGTAATTGAATTACAAATTAGTCGATATTGGATTATTTATACGCAATAAAAAATAATAAAATGAGAACGAAACTAGGGAAATTTAAATTACATTCACTCTTTGAACATTCAAATTTAGATAAATATGAGTTTAAGCAAATTTTTCATCAAGATATTAAGTCTGTTTAATTTTAATTCACTATCTAAACTTCCAAATTTACGGATTTCATTCATATTATCATATTTCAATGTGAATATGCTGGTTAAGGAATCACACTTACAGCATCAGTGCCAAGTTCGGGGATTTCCGTTCGCGTTAGGAGCTCCCTTTCGATGGTTGTGATAACCTGTTGACCCATCGTGATTGTGCTCAATAGAGCGCGTTGGGGTTCCGAGAGCACGTTGGTCACTTGAGTTTGTTGCACCTGATCAGAACAAAACTGAGGTTAGAGAGACGAACTTCGCCAAGTAAACTATTCGCCATGCAAACTCCAGTGAAAAACGTCAAATTGAGACATTGTGAAGGTCAAATTCGGATAAAATCTCGTTTATTTTGACGTTCTTTATCGCACTAAGGAATTCAACGGATACAAAATCATCCCTATTCAACTCATCGTCAGATTTTCCTTTCGTCATGCAATCACAAGCCACAACACCGATATACACTGTCAAGTACATACTCTTATCCAATAATAATTGTCCTCGTCTGTGAGGCATGGAAGAAAGAAAAAATTAACTCATCAAACAACGCGGCGAGTATAACACAATAAAATCCTCCTTGTCGTGGACCTAGGTGAAATAGGAGTTGTCTGTGTTGACTTGATACTGTTGAGTGCGGTTTGTACGTGTGATTGCGAAGAAGAAAAAGTGAGTGGTGTGAGTTGCTTTGAAGTAACACGAAATGCATATTCTACAAATGATTCACCAAAATCCAAAATGAGCTAAAGCCCTTGCAAGGTCAAAATATAGCATTTTATGTCAAATGAACCCTTTTCCAGACCAAATAAAACTGGTTTTTGATCAAATGAAGATTTTTCACTCTACAGAAATACACTATTTATAAGAAAAGATTTCATCTGGACTGGAAGAGGATTCACTAGACTGGCTATACTATAAGTCGAGAAACCTTTAACATTGACGTTGTGTTTTATAAAATAAGGTCTCATCAAACTGAATGATTCTAGGGTGCATAAAAGTAAAGTACGTGTACTGAAGGGTGACGTGTACTGTAAATGTGGTCATACACCAAAAAATGCTACAAATTCTTCCACTTGGAACACTTTTATGTGGAAAACAGTGAGTGTGGAGTGCCCTGGACTCATTCAAATTGATTCAACGTCTGAAATTTGGTGAAAAATGATACCCCACTTGCCTAGCGCAAGACGTCCAGAAAATCGAGTTTCAAAAAACACATTTTTACCCATGACCTCCCGAAATGTGGACACAGGCGTGTAGGGTATCATTTTCCACCAAATATTTGACGGTGATTTCAATTAGGCGGGTCCCAGACCGATTGGTGCCCATCGGGGGTGAGTTTGGGGAGAAATGGGAACCTACTTATCCATTTTGAATGAGAAATTCGAGATTTTTGCCAACCTACGCGTGTAGGGTACCATTTTCCACCAATTTTTGGACTCTGAGTCTCTTTGAATTCAGCGTGGAAAATAATACCCCACAAGCCTAGATCGCCAAAAATGTCGAAAATCCATTTTTCAAATAACACATTTTGACTTGTACCCCCTGAATTTGGTCTGATCGAGCTGAAAAGTTTCAAAGACCAACTAAAGCCAAAAACGGGTCACAAATTCAGATGTGTAGAAAATTTTCTACTACCAAAGCAGTTACTTTAGAACAATACTGCAGTATTGGTTTATTTAATAATAATAATGCGCAAATTATGTGACCCAGATCAACCCCCAAACCCAACACTATATACTATACTTGTACACAAAAATTGCCCAAATTTTAATTTTGTTATTAAATTTCAATAACTAATGGCTACATCAAGCCAACTAAGCAATTCCGATAACACGCCAGTATTTATTTTCATGCATGCGTCATTTTTATTAGCTCTCATTGTGCGATTTAATAAAATTCGTACGTCAAGCAAGAAATAAGAATAAAGCATTGAGAGAAAACAATATCGAAAAAGCTGCCAAGTAAAGATAAAGTGCTGAAATATGCCAACAATTGTGGGCCACTGGTGAATCCTGATACTGAATTTAGGCGTGAAATTATGAGTTTGATAAATTTTCCAAAATTATGAAATAGTGAGTGGAATGCGGCGAAACAGTATCGAGGAAAATCGTCTTAGAAATAAATTGCCTCGATGTTCAAGCGAATTCAATGACAGCCTCAAGTCAGCGTGTTGTAGTAAGAAGGCAATTTTGTACTTTTAAAATTGAATTTATGATTTGTTTTCTTCAAGTTCCTCTTTTGTCCCTGTCAAGAGGATATTTCTGTTTGGTTAAGGAGCGTCTGATTGAAAATGGCTTACCGGCGAGGCTTTGTGACCCTTGTTGACCTGACCTTTAACAGTTGTGTATTGTGGGACACCAACATGACCAGTATCATATGGTTTAGAACCTATAAGAAGAAACAAAAAGAAGAAAAAAACGTGTCTCATGCTTTTCAATCGAGGGGGAAAAACGTGAATCGAAATAAATCGATATATCGAAGCGAGAGAAAAAAAGTACAAAGCAATTGTTGATACGATTTGAACGAAGCTAATATTGAAACTAACCTCAACAGGTTCAGGCACTAATGTACATAACCAATCTCTGAGTAAAGGTGAGGCAGAAAGATTTTGTGGTGCAATGAACATTTATAAAACCACAATAAAGCTTTAAAATTTGAAATGAAAATAAGAAAACTCTTTCTGCTTCACTCAAGAGTAATTCGTTGATATATTTACATCAAACGCTGAACCAAAATCTACGAAAATTGAACACTGTGAAGCTATTTACACGAAAATGGGAAGAAAAAACTGCTAGAATAACACAGCCTGTAAAATCTAAGGTGAGATTGAGAAGAAAGCTCACCATCCACTTGACGTATGATGGCAGGTTTGGCGACTGATTCGGTTATCACTTTTGCTACACGGCTGGTTTCGTGTTGAAGAATCGTGGCTCTGTCGAGAGAAAAAAAATTCAATTATAATTAGAGGCTCAAAAACTTAACTCAAAACTGTAGACAGCTGTTCAGTATGATATCAGAGACTGTTTTAGGTGTGTACATCCTATCATTTGAGTGCTTATCATTTACTCTCACACCATTTTTCCAGGGTGAACGGTACTCTCATAGGGGTTGGCATCATCAATCACCAACTCATTTTCACCATTTACTCCCTTCAACGTATTATTGCTGTGCCATGAGTTACATTAGTCAATAGAGTATGTCTAATCCTAACTTTCCCTTTTTCTGGATTATTTTTTCCATCTGAATATGTACGTACTTGGATGGAGATACGCTATCTTCAACAATCGTCGAGCCTTCTTCACCGTCAATGCCAAAGTGATCCTTTGATTTCAGCTGTAACACAAGTAACACAGTAAAAATATAATATTAATCCGAAATGGTGATCTAAGGCTGATGAAGTTCAATTCTTCAAGTCCTGTTTTCATAGCGACAGGTTTTTTTGGGCCATTGACAAGGTGATACGCCTGGCGTTCAACGTCGACGTCGACCACTGGTTCTTCTGAATTTAGTTCGGGTATTTTCCTAGAGAGCGCATCACGTCAGCGCAGAACCCTGCCCCGACAAGAAGTCTATTGAGCAGTGTTACTACGATAGATTTGGATTCGGTGTTTGTGTTGCTCCAATTTCCGATTTTTGAGGTTTTCAAAATATCCCAAAACACTAAAGTGTGGTTTTTAGGCCGTCGAGGGCGAATTCTTAGTCGAGTTGGTCCGAAAAGAAGATATACAGGGTGTCCCCGAAAACATTCACCCCCTCGCTAAAATCTTTATTGGAGAATGCATGAAAATGTTTGAAATGGTATTTAAGATGGTTTTTTTGCAAGGATCTCATAAACGACCACCTTGCGCATTGCGCACTTCGCAAACGTGCGCAACGGACACTAACTGTCTTATTTCAAATGGGAACCCTAATTTTCTATAGCAGATTCCGATTCTACGTATAATTCATGAAATTTCGACCCCTCAATCGATTTTTTTTTACTCAGCGAGCACGTAAAGTTGCGATACCCCAAAATTCAATAGCAATGTGGAGCTGTTCAATGATGCAAAAACTGTTACGCAATTCAAACAGAGGTATTTTGAGAAGCTGATGATTAGAGATTAGTGTTGGAGAGAAAATCTCTATGTTGTATTTGAAGTATTTATTTATTTTTTATTATTATTTAATTTATTTAATTATTTGAAGTATTTATTTTTATTATTTAATTAATTTAATTTTGTTTTGAAATAAGCAGAAATTATGTTATATTGGAGTTATTATTATGCTATCCTGACTAATTTTGTTCATGTTATTTTATAAAGTGTATCTGTCCTGCAGGAAGAGTGGGCTTTTAGCCTAATGCAGGGCAGATTAATAAATCAATCAATCAATCAAAATTGTCAAATAGTGGATGATAATCCACTCTCATGTGTGGCACACACATTTTCATTGTTTTTTAACGCTGATTCACGTGATGCTATCTATTTATTGATTCGACTAAATGGCCAGTCTCAAGTATTTTTGGAATTTTTCTTCGTAGGTCATTCATGATTAATTTACTGAAATTTCATAATTTATGCGGTTCAAGAATAGATCACTCACACGTTCCACACATACATTGGCATGTTTCGTTAAAATGGACTGTTCTTCTCTAAGCAAAGAATATGACTTCATTCAATAGAATCATCATGTATTCTCAAGAGAAAAGGCTTATTTTGTACTTTTTTTAAATTTTGTTATAAGATTGTGTATTTTATTTGTATTTAAGGCGTCTGACATGGATTGTAAATGATCACACTTTCCTTCTGCACAGTAGGAAGAACGGGCTACTTAGCCTGATGCGCAGAAAAATGAAAAAAATATTCAATCAATCAATCGTTACCATATATTAGGTACTTCTTTACTTAACAATGCAGCCATTAAATTTCTCATTCTCATAGCTTTCTCCACTTCAGCAGAAGGCAAATTTCACCACGCACATAACACCATCAACACCATTCACGCTAACTGAACAGATAACTAAACGGTGCTAGGAAAACGTACTTATACAACGTAATACAAGTATATTTCACGCTTCTGCCCGACATTTTTAAAAAGCAAATTCGGTGTCTGCTGCGCAAAAAACCTGTCGCTATAAAAAAATAAGCCTTACAATGAAAATGTACGAGGAATACAGAAAATTCCGCAAATAAAATCCTATTTGATACCATTTTTGATGGTAAGAGGGAAATATAAAAAATAAATTCTTCACCTTTTTCAGAATGATGTCGATGTAACCGGAGATGAGTTGCACAATTTGTTCACCTTCAGTCGTCTGCACCGAGTAATAAGAGTCAGAGTAGTCACCAAAATCCAACGTAAAAGTGTTGGGTGAAGCGCACCATCGTCTCACTGTGGTTAGCGGGTAGGTTTTAAGGATTTCCTTGGTGTGTTCGTCCAATCTCAGAACGGAATCTTTGGTCACTCCGAGCAACCTGGGCACCAACTTGTTCTTCCCTTTCATTTTTTCCTAAAAGAAAAATAATAGGTAATATGAATAATAATGAAGAGAAAAAGTAATATTGAGTCTTCTGCTAACTAATAACGGCATTTTCTGATCTCGCTGTTTGAATCAACTATTGAACTCTCCCTTATAATTGAACAAAAAACAGTAGATGGAGCAAGATTATATGCGAAACAATAAGTGTGGACTATCCCAGACTCATTCAAATTTATCAAGCGTCCAAATTTGGTGGAAAATGACGCCAAACACGCCTAGCAACCCAAAAATCTCGAAACCCCACTTTCAAAATAGGCAGGTAGGTGCCCATTTTGACCCAAACCCACTTCCGGTGTGCATTAATCGGTCCGGGACACATCTTAATGCATTCAGCGTCCAAAATCTAGTGGAAAATGGTACCCCACACGTCTTTTTGCCATAACTCCCGAAAATCGACTTCAAAAAAACACATTTTCACCCCCTCCCATTAAATTTGGGCCAATTGGGCTTTTGTGGTCCCGGGGACCAACTAGAGCTAGAAAAAGGTCCCTGAACGAAATTTCATATTTTTGGAAAATTTTCTTCTATCAAAAACGATACCCCCACATGCCTATTTGCCATTACTCGCGAATATCGACTTCCAAAAAATACATTTTCATCCCCACCCTCCCCAAATTTTGAGCCAATTGGGCTTTTGGGGTTCCGAGGACCTACTAGAGCTGGAAAAAGAGTTCAGCGTCCGAAATTTATTGGAAAATAATACCCACATGCTTATTTTACATAAGCCCCGAAAATCGATTTCCACCTCATTTTTACCCCAACCCCCCAAAATTTGGGCCAATTGGGCTTTTGGGGTTTTTCATTTCAATAATACCATACCCACATGCCTATTTTACGTAAGTCCCGAAAATCGACTTTCAAAAAACTCATTTGGATTTTTGCAATCCTGCCAAACCTCTTGGATTGTCTCCAAAATATAGAATTATACGTTTCATGATGCCAATAAGTATGGGAAAAACACTTGATTGTGGACTGCCCCAGACTCATTTGAATTGATTCAGCCTCCAAAATGATACCCCACGTTCCTAATTCCCCAAAATTTCAAGAGTTTTAGAACAATTTCTACTAATAAAAATGGATTTTGGCTTTTTTTTGCGATCTAGGCCGGATCTGGAGCAAAAACGTATGGTGTATCATTTTTCATTGAATGTCCCCATTGTTTTCCCCCATTTTCTCTATGCTCTAGATAGAATAACCATAACCAATAACATAAATAAATAAAACAATAACCAACCCCTAAGAAAGAATTAGCATCGTTTTGGTTGGTTATGCCTTGACTAATCAACCTGTTTTCATGCAGAAAGTCTATCTCTCCCATTAATCTAGACATCAACAAGCGTATACTGTCAAATTTTGGGTCCAATCGGTTGACCATGTCAACAAAAGTAAATAATCAAATAAATACCAACCTTGACCAGGAAGAAAGTAACACCATAAGTGGGCAAAGCTCGCGCTTTTTTCGTGTAAAGTACTTTTGCATCCAACTCGGAGTCTCCCACCAGCGTGCTGTGTTCTTGAAATATTTTCTTCTCAATCCCCTTTACTTTGACGTATGATTGAGGCAGAAACTCCTTCAAGCTGTAAAATTTCATTTGTTGAAATGAAAATATCCGAAAAATACTTTCTACAGTCGAATAGGTGATTCTGACTGGGGAAAACTCTCCAAAAACGAAGGTTTGTGTTAAGAGTACGTGAGTTCCAAAACTCCCTCCTTAAAATTTTAATGAAAATCGAGTTGGTTGTGATTTCTTATGGTTTTGTGTCCGCTCTGCCAGAATTTGAGATCTGGGGCCTATTCCTAGAAACTCTTCACTCCTCACTCTCCACTCTGAATGTGCTAACTCCCCACTCTACGAAAACTTTTTGTTCCTAGAAAGTGCAGAGTGTTATGAAGATGTAGAGTGAATTGAAGAGTCAAGGTTTGCAGAGTTTTTGGTGTTCTACTCGGGTTCTATTCCAAGAAACTCTTCACAGTCGCATGAAGAGTCAATACTGTGGGTTTCAAATGAAGAAGTTCCTTTTTTTTTTTTTTTTTTTTTTTTTTTTTTTTGTAGAGTATCCAATGACTTTGCCAAATAGTTGAGTACTCTCCAAATATCATATATATAGTAATAAGTAGAAGTCTTGAGTTTTTCTCGTTTAGGTGTCCTAAGCGCGAGGAAGGTTACAACAAAATAGATACACAACAACAACTCACACTACATTTCGAGTAGAACAAGAAAGTTGGAGTGAAAGGTTTCCAGGAACAGGAAGTTCTCCTACTCTTCGTAATTTTCAATGTGAAGAGTATGAAATGAAGAGTCGCAAAGCGTGGAGTGAAGAGTTTCTAGGAATAGGCCCCAGAACTACGAAAACTTTATCAACTTTTCCTCTTTTTGACTATGAAAGGTCGCAATGAGTTCCAAAACTCGTTCGTTGAAGGGAACGAGTAGAAGCAAAACTCGCTTAATTCATCTGTTTGTAGCAAAACTCACTCCTTGCAGTGGTAACCTAGCCAAATAAAACCTTCCGCTCCATTCTGCTGAAACTATTTACATCCTGCGTGCGTTGTGTTCCTTTGAAGTTTGAATCTGTGATAGCTAGGTTTTGTTTTCTTCCCAAATTTATCCGATTAGAATATCTCAAATCGGTATTTTTGTAATAGCATTATTCAAAATGTATTTTCGAACGTTACCCAATACAAATTTCATTCATGTTGGACCGGTTCCCCTGAAACCCCCATGTAAATACACCTAGTAAATTAGAAACAAAATTCGCCCTGTTCAGATTAGATAGTTCAAAATTAGTTCAATGCAGAACGAGTTCCAAAACAGGCTCGTTGAAAACTTAATCTGCTTAAATACATTTTATTCATTATACAAAACAACTCCCCTTTTCCTCACGGCTCATTTGATGTTACGAACGTCATTACAAGACAAGAATATATCATTTAGACAGTTTTTCAAGCGGCAACAGTTTTTTGCGATTTTCGGAAATTTGAGTAACAACAACATTCAAGCAGCGAGTTTTGGAACTCACGTACTCTGAGAAATACCTTCTACCGCCTAATAGGTGATTCTGACTTGGAAACTCACTCCAAAAACGGAGGTTTGTGTTTGTTTTCGTTGTAGTCTCCAAATTGGATGTGACACTGAATGCCGGCAAATTCGCACGCGAGCTGCTGAGTGACTGGGTGAGTTGAGCTCAAAATGGCGTCTCGAGCCTGAACGTAGAGAAGGTTCAGCTGAACGGGGTCTCTCGAGTCGATGTTGCTGTCAGAAAAGAAGAATTTCCTTCGCAGCAAAACAGTCTCTCCTTCGCCGATTCCCTGTTCTCTTAGCGTTTTCCCGCTGTCGACCCAGTTGACTGAAAACAACAGCAACGCTTGATGTCAGTCTGCAGCAAAACTTTTTCTCTCCTTTTTAGCTACCTACCTACTAGGCCAGTAAAATTAGTATTCTACTAGGAAATAATCTCTGGTAAGCTGGAAACTGTTGTGTTCGCTTTATTTGGCACCTTAATGAAGTATATTAGTTTTGCACAGTCCCTAGGGTCCAAATTTTAACAAAAAGTTCAAAAAACCGCGAAATTTTTGGACTTTTTTCAGTTTTTTGCTTGTGATTTCAAAACCTTACATCCTAGCGAAAAGTGCATTCATTATCGGAAAGAAAAAGCATAAAATTCTACGTCGAATGAACTCCTTAAACATTGTTTTTGACACTGTGGTATGGCCGCAATCTATGGTCGAGAAAACGACAATTTTTCTCAACTTCACTGACAACCCCTAAAAACGCCACCTTTTCTCGCGTGTAACTAGGTGAACGGCTATTTTTGGGCCCAAAATGCATGAAATGAAAGTTGTAGAACATCAAATTGTGCGTCCAGCGAGTACCAAATTGTCTAAATTTGGCCACATATAATTACAATTTTCTATCATTTAGAATTGACAACCTTAATGTTCATATTTGTCAACTGTTTAGATACCTACAACCACGTAGGTTGTAATAATAGTTTGTAAATTAGATTACGTCATTTTCTATGTGAAAGGTTTTACAGTTCGTCAATCGCAATTCACTCTACATGACGACAAAAATGGATAATTTTGATTTACCAATGTACTATATGACAGGATTTAGACAACTTGATGCTCTGCAACTTTCCTACCATGAATGTTTGGCCCAAAATAAGCCATTCACTAGTTACACGCGAGAAAAAGTGGCGTTTTTAGGGTTTTCAGTGAAGTTGAGAAAAATTGTCGTTTTCGAACATGTATTGCGGCCATGCCACATGGTCAAAACTAATGTTTAAGGAATTTATTCAACGTTGAATTTTATTTACTTTCATTTCGATAATAATGCACTTTTCGCTAGGATGTACCGTTTAGATATCACGAGCAAAAAACTGAAAAAAGTGCAAAAATTTCGGGGTTTTTGGAACCTTCTGTCAAAATTCGGGCCTTAGAGAACGTGCAGAACTAGGATACATCAGTTAGATGTAAAGCAAAGCAATAAAAACCATTCCAGCTTGGCAAAGATTATTTCCAAGTGAGGCTCAGAATAGGTATAATTTTACTGGTTTATCACTCCCAAGTGACACTGTTTATTTCATATTTTGACAGTTCCAGAACGAGCAAACTTAGAGAAAATTGCATTGTATTGAAATAAGTTTTATAAATACAATTTTTAATAAAAAAAAATTACGGTGGAAACCGTCAAATTTGGGAATTACCTTCGTCGTCTGTTTTAATTTTCTTTCTAAGTTGATCCATTTTAGCGTCCCGTTCTTTTTCTTCCTTTTTCCTCTTGAGCGTCAAAGTCCCGAAATTGGGTTTATTTTCCAATTCGTCTTCTTGACTCTCAAACACTAAACTGTACTCGTCGTAGTTGGTGATACCTGTTCGAGAAGAAGAAAAAAATCAAATTACTATTTGCAAGAAAATGAATAATTTTAACAATTGAGACGTCAATCTTAACTAGATAAGTCATTTTCTTGTCCCACAGTCTCATTTTGTACAGAAACAGGTCGATTTTGAGAGAAAACGACAACTAAATGCTTTAATCACGCAACTTTCATTAGATCGTTGATAGAAATCTATCGACAAATACGTATTTAGGACACTTAATCAATCATTTAGAACTCTGGAGCCGATTGGCGCCATCTCACGGTATTTAACCGTACTCGGGCAACCCCACGAAGAAGAACATGCTAATTATGATCGATGGTGGGTGAATTTGGAGCATTTTGGTTTTATTATTCTCATCATGGTTTCATGCCTATGGCCCTCTCTCTCTGATTTGGCCAGAAATTTGACATTATCAAGATTTCTGAATCAAAAACCAAAATTTCCGCCGTCTACGCCAATTTTTGCAGTCGGGATTTTTCTAAAAATGTCAAATTTTGACCAGTGACTCCTTTCAGGCTCTAGTTGGTTGACGACAATGTCTCAAATCGCCTCAAAAGGAGGAAGGGTATGGGTTAAAATGTGTTTTATACATTTTGGGTCCGAAGCTGTGGGATTGTTATTCACAAATTGAACGATAATCGGATCCAAATGAGCTTATAACGGAGTGACGAACACGTTTTGAAATGGTTATAACTCATTTTCTTGCTCTACAGACTCATTTATTACAGAATCAGGACGATTTATGAGAAAAATATGATATAGACACCCCCTGGGACATAAGTCCTATTCAAAATACTTCAATTGTTTATAACTTCTGGCACTCGAACGCCCTATGCGGAAGTAACATAACTGAAAACATGGCCGCCAGTCGCCAAAGCAATAGAACAAATGCCTACGGAGCGACCTACAGTTTCTACGGATAACGGCTTTAACTAGTCAGTTTGACCACAATAACCAATGATAATATCAGCCACCAGAGGCAAATTCAAACTTCTCAATTTAGCCTGATTCATGAAGGCCGTGTCTATTCAATCAAATGCAATTTTCTCACCTATTTTGGTGCAAATAACGACCATCAAATTGGCCACAGGTTGGCTATCGTCGACCAACATTGTCTTGACGGTGCCGTCCAACATTCTAACTCGGAGAGTTCGCATTTTCTTCCTGTACTCAAGAAGGTCCTGAAAAATCAATAAGTTGTTTATAATACGCGTATAAGGGACGAAAGTAAAACAACGAAAATACACTGAGAGAAATTTCTACTCACTCCATTCCTCAAAATGTAGTATTCTAAGTCGCGTCCAGGCTCGAGCCAGACGCCTTTCTTTACGTCCTCATCAGCTAGGAATAATCCGTAATCTTTGGCTGGAAAAGATTAAGAGTTTTTTAATAGAAAAATCAAGTGACTGCCTGGAATTTACGACTACATTTTTCAGTAGCAATGCAATTTTGGAACAAGAATTCAAGAAGAAACAGAGAAAGTACCTCCAACGTTCTTTGCTGTCCAGTTTAGACATCAAACTTAAATTTATTGAGAAGACACTAAATAATTGACTTTTGGTGTATTTGAAGCCAACATTAGCCCTCAGAGATGATAAAAAACCATTCCACTTCAGTTCTATTTAAAATTATTTGAATATCATATCCCTTGTGCTACTCTGCCATTGGAGTCCGGGGCATACATTCAGCAGGAACTGCAGGTAACATTGGTAACTGACAAAAAGACAAACAAATATGAGTGCCTACGCAAAGAATGAACACCCAAAAAGTTGAATTTAGGTGTGTTCTAACTGATTAAATTAAAACCTTCTTCATCAATTCATCATAGTACATTAATCAGTAGTGGTAAAAGGGCGGGTGAGAACCATTTTGGGAAAGTTTTCCATAGTTTAATGCAGGATTGTGTCAGAAATGCTGCTAAGAAATCCTTCTACTTCCCTGTTCTGAGTGTGTTTCTTTGTTGAGAGATTTGGAGGGCCAAATGACTGCTCTTACCATACCTGGGGATACCTTCTTTCGGATCTTGCAGCAATGAATCATATGAAGAGTCCTGTGTCAAACTATAGGAAACTTGTCCAAAATGATTCCCACCCGCTCGTTTACTGCTACTTAAATCAATGATGGTCTGAATTGATACTATACTGATAAATAGAGGTTATCATCCATAGAATGAGAAAATGACGTAAGGACTCTGTCAGGAACCACACTCTCAGTGTTAGTGTGAATGTCTTCAAAATGATGGTTCAGTGTGACTGACAGATTGTTCCATACAGTGCCCACTTGCAGTTCCTATCCATCTCGTAGGTATAATTGATTACTTTAAGAGCTCACAGTTGAAAGGTTATATTTGAAGGTTCTGCAAGTTGGTTTTCAGTTTTATCATCTCTCAGTCAGTCGTTAACCTGACTCTATTGTGAAAAATTCTTGCATTTGTGACTTCTTAGTTGCTTTTCCCTTCAAGAAAGTATTTCACCAGGAACTTTTCAACAGGAACTGTTGCCTGAATTGTTTCTCACTTCTTTAATTTCTTCTAGAAATAGAGATTATCAAATTGTACTGTTGAAATTGTGAGTAATGAAATCATGAAGTACTGAATTTCCAAACATCTCTATTTTGACAAAATCTGCACAAAAACACCAGTTTTCCGGAAGAAGCTCTCAATTGTCTTGTTTCAGCCAACAAAACACTCAACTCTATTTAGCTGAAACACGAATCAACAATCCTTCACAAAGACGGGGATTTTGGTGGCATTTAAATTCATGAATTAGTTTTGCACCCTCCATTTCAGAGCCAAACTACGCTCCTGATTGGAGTCTACCCATAACTCCTATGTTTTTAGACAATTAGGAGAATAATAATCGTTAATGATTATGGGGTTTTTAAGGAATCAAACGAACAACTCTCAAGTCAATCGAACAAGCGTCGGATGGACTCATCAACATTGACGTCATCCCTTCGAGAACATCCTCGTTTGAAATGTCCTTAGAAACACTCGTCAAGTGGCCTCGACCTTATGAGGTCGTCGCAGCTTACATTCATCAAAGTTGAAATAACAGCTTATTTGATCATTCTTTGGCCAAAAGAACATCTTTTGAGTTTTGGATGAGTAAAAAGAGCCTTGAGTAGGATAAAAGTTCATAGAGCTAGCTCACCATCGCCCAAATTGGCCTCCGTTATCTTCTCTCGTATAATTCTACAAGCGTCGTACACTGTAGTCGACGGGTCGAAACCCATCGTTTTCGTGACATTTTTCTCGACGATCGAAATTCGGAGTTGGAGCGTCGCCATGTCGGAAAGGCTTCTTCTCTGTAACAGACGGAAAAAAACTTGGTTAATTTTGTTTCGAAACGAACGAAAAGTGTAATTAAAGCGGCTTGTTCAAGAGATGGGAGAACGGAAGGGCTTAATGAATGGCCTTGATGAGTTGCAGAGAAGGGCAAAGTAGACTGAGGAGAAAGCAACTGGCATTAAAAAATATATAAAAAATGAATGAATAAATTGAAAAGTCAAATGTACGAAAGGTGTGGCAAGGGGGGTAAAACGCGTTTCTCAGTGAAAGGAAGAAAAAATGGATTAGGATTCGGATTAGGAGCATGAATGGGGGAAAACAGTGAGTGTAGTGTTCATTCCAATCGATTTAGCGTCCAAAATTTAATGGTAAATGATACCCCTTACGCCTAAATCGACGAAAATATCAAAAATCCGTTTTCAAGAAACACATTTTGACCCCTAACTTTCCTTTGCCCAAATTTGGTTCTATCGGGCTGAAATGTTTGAGGACTGACTAGAGCCGGAAACGGAGCTCTGGCCAAAATTTCAGATTTTTAGAAATTTTTATACTACCAAAAACGGCGCGCATGTTTTCATGCAAAAAGTCAATCTCTCCGATTCACCCCAAAATTTTTTCTGGACGTTTCAAGGTGTCTAGATCAGAATTAGCAAATGTCTAAATGTTTCTAAAAATCTGTTCTGGGTCCGTTCATGGCTCTAGTTGGTCCTCGAAACATTTCAACCCGATCGGACCTAATTTGGGTGGGGTAGGGGTCAAAATGTGTATTTCGAAAAATGGATTTTTGAGATTTTTTGCAATAAAGGTGTGTAGGGTATCATTTTCCTTTAAATTTTGGACGCTGAATCCAATGTAATGGGTCCCGGAACGATTGGCACTCTCTGGATGAGGTTATGGGTCAAAATGGGCGCCTATCTACCAATTTTGAATGTACGTTTTCGAGATCTCTGGTACCTAGGCCTGTGGGGTATCATTATCCACAATTTAGATAATTCTACTACCAAGAACGACGTGGACAGCGGACGGACATCTTGGACTGATCTACACAACTTGAAACGCTCAGAAAATGTTTTTGGGGCAAATCGGAGAGATTGACATTCTGCATGAAAACATAGGTTGATTATTCAAGGAATAACCAACCAAAATCGTAAAATTCTGAACCAAAAAGACTAAATAGCGTTCGTCATGGCCGTTCAGGGGTCCGTTTGGGTCCGATTTGAGCCTAACTCACTCATTTTCAATTCGATCGCCGCTAGAAGAGGCAGGAAATTGGCGAAAATGGGTATTTTGAAAGTTGTTGGGGAACCAGGTACATGGAAAGTATAATTTTTCAGAAGATTCCCAGGATAATCTTTCCCACTAGCGAATATTACCGATAATAATGAGCGATTGAGCCATGATTTCTGGAGATTTTTTATTTCTACGCTCAAAAACGTGTGAATTATGGGAAATTTTACACAGAAAAGGGTGTTGTGATCGTAAGTTACTTATTTCTCTTGGAGTTTTGAATCGATATCAGATTTGGAGGAACATCGATGGGAGGCGATTTGATGAATTGCAGAAGCAGAGGGCGAGGCTTGAAAAATTGGGTTCCACTATTTTCTGAGTCGGGAGGAGCCTATTAATAGGAGATGACTCGGTCGCTAGGCCCCGGACTCCGGAGTAAGTGGGACGTCGTGCGGGTTCGGCCTTCGGAGCGACTCCGGAACTACAGCTGAGAGGCGATCGAGAGAAAAAAAAACCGCAGACTCCGGGGCGGAGGCCCGAAATTGACCCGTCGGCCCATTCGAACAACCCAACGTGACCTCTCGACGATTTCGTTGTTAAGTCGATGCGAGGAAAGTTGGAGGTGGGCACTCGGAAGAGGCGATTAGGCCCAGATGAGGGAGGAGGTGGGACGGCGGAGTCTGATTGTGGATGTCGTAGGGCCCCGAATTGACGATTTCGTTGTTGAGCGCAAAGGTTGCAGATGAACACATATACGACATGATTAGGGCCAGATGAGTGCGAAGGTGGGTCGGGGAGGCCTATTATGGATGTCAGGGAATGAAGGGATCAATTTTGGGCCCTCAGTCCCGTCAAACAACACAACACAACCTCTCGAGATCGACGATTTCGTTGTTGAAACCGCGGAATGTTGCAGGTGGACACTTCACGCCAGATGGGGGCGAAGGTGGGACGGCGGAAACCTATTTTGGGGTCAATTTGGGGCCCTCCTTCCCGACGAACAACACAACATTTAGTTGCTGATGCAGACAGCATAATTTTACAGGTTGGTACATAGACGACTCGATTAGGGCCAGATGAGAGTAAAGGTGGGCAGAGACCTATTGTAGATATTAGTGGGGGGTCAATTTTGGGCTGTCAAACCACTCGAAACTCGACGATTTCGTTGCTGATGCGAACCGCGGGAGGTTGCAGGTGGACACTTATACGACTCGATCAGGGCCAGATGGGAGCAAAGGTGGGACGGCGGAGCCCCATTGTGGATGTCATAAAGGGGCCAACTTGGGGCCCTAAACCCATCGAACAACCCAACACAACCTTTCGAAGTCGACGATTTCGTTGCTGAACCGCGGAATGTTGCACACTTATACGACTCGATTAGGGTCAGATGAGGGCGAAGGTGGGACGGCGGAGCCCGATTGTGGATGTCAAGGGGTGGAGAGGACTTCCGAAACACCCCTCGGCACCTGAACGGCGGGGGTGGCTTCTACTCATCCGCACATCAACTCGAACTGCGCCACGGTGGGTCGATCATGTCATAGCGAGAGCCAAAACTTCATTATTAAGGAATCTGAACAAGGTTGAACCAAAATTATGGAAAATTTAGATTACCAAAAATCAGCAGTGAGTCGTTTACTCACCAGCTACCAGTTTTCAATAAGATAAAAGAGTTTATTCAATAAATAGAAATCAAATCAATCGGACCAAATTTGGGGGAATAGGGGTCAAAATGTGTTTTTGGGATTTTTGGCGACCTGGACGTGTGGGGTATCATTTTCCACTAAATGTTGGACGCTGAATCGATTGGAATGGGTCTGCATACTGCTGGTCCGAGTATTTAATTTTTGCCTTAAAACCTGGACGAGATGGAACCAATTTTAAGGCTTGAAACAATATGTTTTACCCATGTAGTGTTATGTTGAGTAGTATTCGTTGTTCTTCTTAGTTAGTTCAGTCTGGGCACTGAGTTCCTTTGTAGTGGTTTAAGAAAATGGGCAGCCAGAATTCAAAAACGGATTCAGGTCGAGGTTTTTCCGTCAAATTTAGGCGAGGAATACATACAAAGAGGTTAGTTTCCGAGTTTCCGTCTCGTCGGTATGCGCGTAGAAAGCGCAAATAGGATTTACTCAACTTGAAATGACCTCAATCAAGGACAGAAGCGGATTTTTTCCGAAGTGGGACGGGACTCAGGCCGAGATATGTCCTCACCTTGACTCGGGAGGCCCAGCTCAGCTCAAATATGGTCATGTTAGCGGTGCTAGGCCGCCTCTCCTCATACGGTCCTGGCTGCTTTCCGCCCCTCCAAGAATCTGCGGTACGAGCCTGTCCGTCTGTCGGACTCAGGAACGCGGACGTAGTGCAGGAGAAACTGAATTAGTTTCACTGATCGCAAAAGAGATGAGGTTTTGTCACCAAATACGGAATTTCTTGCGGATATTGGACCTTGAGCGAGGATAAAACTCCGATATGAGTCAAATCCCGCTTAACTACAAGATCAAAATCAGCTTACTTTCAAATTAACAAGAAAACACGTAGCATTGAGCTTCTTAGAGGTAACACATACCAATTTTGAAGAACAAAGTGGGTCAACTCTTTCCCATTTTCAAGAATACGTCCAGCACAGCTCAGTTAGCAAATGAAATGGCTATTTCTCGGCTGAAATCCGGTAAAAAAGATGTTGTTCTGAAGTATGATAAGCACCATCTCGCACCAAAAGTAACAATGCCTCATAGAATGAAAATTCATTCACACAGATTGTTTATTCCTTGGACCAGGAGCGTGGAGACTCATTCTAATCGATTCAGGGTCGAACAATTAGTGGAAACTGATACCCCACACGTCTAGGTACCAGAAATCTCAAAAACATACATTCGATATAGGTATATAGATACCTCTTTTGACTCATAGCCCCTATCGGTAGGCGCCGATCGTACCAGGGCACGTCTAGTTGGATTTAGCGTCTAAAATAATACCCCACACGCCTAGATCGCCAAAAATCTCGGAAATCCATATTTTGAAATATACATTTTGGCACATACTCCCCCTCAATTTGTTCCGATTGGGCTGATACGTTTCTAGGACCAACCAGGGTCGTAAATCACAGATTCCTGACAAAAACTTGAAATATTTAGACATTTTTCCACTACCAAAATCGCCCAGAACAAGAATTTTGGGCCGAATAAAAGAGGCCACACTTTTTGCATGAAAACATAGGTTGATTAGGTATGCAAGGAATAACTAACCAAAAATTGGAAAATTTGGTTTGTGCGCAAACTATCAATTTTTGTTAATGAACCGTAGGTAATAGACCGATCAACACAATTAAATTACACAAGCTACGAATCAAATCCTAGCGGGTTATTTGTTGTTAGAAGAAAAAACATGAATAGTTCCAATTTAAATCTCGACTTTAATTATAAAAAAAAAAGTTATAATGGCCTATTTCAGAGAAGGCTTTTGAATCTCTTAAAGCAGTTCGATTGAATGTAGACATTCCAAATTCCAAATAGATAGAAATAGTAGAATTTCAGTAGAAACATACGATGTGAAGTTGACGTTGTTGATTTGATTTTCTTTCTAAACTCATGTTTCTGGTGTTTTATTTTCGATTTAGTGGCTGAGTTTTAGTGAAACTCGGCAAGTGAACAAAGTTCATCTTCAATTTATCGTTGAAAAATAATTTATCAATGAATTGTTTTATTTATTTCCGATAATCACTAGATAAGAGTGGTCAGGTAGGAAGAAAGGTATGAAAATTCAGAATTTTTTCCCAAATATTTCGTGAGGATGCAGCAATTTGCTGTCGATTTTGACTTACGCGTTTTATTGAGCGTTGGGGGAGAAGATGAGCGAGGAGGAATTGGCGGCAGCAGCATTCCGAGCATCGGCACCGCTCGCACAGGAGCGAGTCGCCAGAGCCGCCCAACGGGGCGACCGACGTCACGGACATGCCAGCGACGTCACCGGGCCGACGTCGGAGGCGGCACGCGCCACCGGAGGACCTCGACGCGAAAGGTGAGAACCCGCGGGAGGCGGACGGAGGAAAGGAAATAGAAGGACGAGCGACGGGGTCCTCTTCGACGGGGAAGCTGGGGAAGTCGGAGTTTCCCGAAAAACATGCGCAGTCGTCGGGGGCGGACTTGGGGGTGGCAGTTCCGGAGGGCGACCGCTTTTCCCCACTTTTCCCTTTTGCAGGGTTCGGGGAAAGAGGGTCACCTAAGTAGCTGCGGGGGTTTAGGGCTCACCCTCACCCCCCCCCTTCCACCACGGTTCCCAACCCCCCAACACTGCGTTAGGACGGTAGAAGTTTCGGGAGCCTGTCCGCGACACGGCAAATTTACCGAGGCGCGTTGTAGATAAGGAAGTTATTTCCAACGTTAATACGCCAAAGTCCAAAGGTTAATGTGAGTCCACCTAATAAACAGGACGCTGAATTGTGTGGACGGCCCCATTTATCAACCCAGAGCACACATAAAGAAAGACTCCAATTTTCACCAGTTTGTCCACACTGTTCGACAATTAAAATTTTTGTCTGAGAGACAGTGGTAAAATGAACGAGTGGATCAATATTGAGTGTTAAATTCAAGTTGAATCGCTATTGCAGACATAGAACACAATTTCAACAGCTTAGCTTAAATATGGCAGAACAAGTATAAGGCAGCAGTGCTTTGATTTGGCTCTAGGTGGGTGTTGTGAAGGAGCTGTGCATTGCTGGATGTTGTGGAGGGGCTGTGCATTGCTGCATGCTGAGGAGGGACAGTGCACGGGCAGATATTGTGAGTGGGCTGTGTATTGCTGGATGTTGGGAAGGCGCTGTGCATTGCTGGCTGTTGTGGAGGGGCTGTGCATGGCCGGATGCTGAGGAGGGACAGTGCGAGGGAAGATATTGTGAGTGGGCTGTGCATTGCTGGATGTTGGGAAGGCGCTGTGCATTGCTGGCTGTTGCGGAGGGGCTGTGCATGGCCGGATGCCTGAGGAAGGGAACAGTGCGAGGGAAGAATATTGTGAAGTGGCTGTGCATTGCTGGATGTTAGGAAGGCGTGTGCATTGCTGGTGTTGTGGAGGGGCTGTGCATGGCCGGATGCTGAGGGGGACAGTGCAAGGCAGATTTGTGAGTGGGCTGTGATGCTGGCTTGTGAAGGGCTGTGCATTGCTGGATGTTGGGAGGGCTGTGCATGCTGGATGTGAGGAGGGGCTGTGCAAGGGCGATATTGGGAGGGGTGTGCAGGCCGATGTTGGGAGGCGTGTGCATGGGATTTTGGGGGCTCGGGGGAGAGGTGCATTGCTGGATGTTATGGAGGGGGCAAGAGAGGAGGAGGGGAGCCTTAAGAACTGGTTTTCATCTGCAGCAGTCACCTGCTTACATCAGTTGAGCGTGTAAGGGACTTTCTTTAGAAACGCCTAGTTATGTCATAACTGAGCGAAATTTGAAACAGTAGTATGCTACATGGGAATCCAGCAACCAGAACATCAGATATTACGCAAGCCTACAAGGAGGATATTGTAGCCATTTTAAAATGTATTATGGTTCGTTCATTATTCAATTGATTGTGATCGTTTTTGGTTTATTTCTTTGAAATATAACTCTATTCCGGCGAAAAAGAATATTTTGAAAATCAATGGGGATATATTTTTTGCAGGATAACACGGTGATTCATGCACTACCCAGCGGGACGTAACTCACCAGCACCCCTCAGTAAGCTTTACGATCCGCTAAAACGAAGCTACAACGAATCTACATAAATCCTCAGGCGAGTGAATAAAATAAAGGGTCGAAAGGCCTGCAATAAGATCCTTGTTACGAGTAACATACCCTGGCCCATGGTAAAACGGAGGAGAATTTACGAGGAAAACACGAAACGACCATCGTGACGTGATGAAACTTGTGAAATGAAATCCGACGATACGAAGCGTTTAACATGTGACCGCAACTGATTGGTTTCGATGGAAAGGATATCGAGACCGAGGGCTCCATGTAAATATTTACGAGTGCGGAATAATATTTTGTAACGACAGATTCGAGGACGTTTTCAGATTGGAGATAGTGGAAAATAGTGAAAGAAACTCTTGGAATATTGACGGGAAATTGGGAGAAATGTTGAATTCCGTTATTTCGGCTCTCTAAAATCAAAATTTTTACTCGCGTTGTGCCATTCAGAACCTTTGAGCTAATTTGGCATTGCGTCGTCTGACAATCAATTTTCCTGGGTTCGTGTGGGGTCAGTTCTAGACGGTTCCCAATCAGTTTCACCAGACAAACCGGCGCATGCGCGAAAGCACTTTCTATTAACTTTGAACATGTTCCTTTGAGATTCATTCAATCTCATGTATGATGCAAATTCCCTTAACCCCTAATGCAGCATTCATCATAATGAAATTAGTAAAACGTCCTGCGCATGCGCAAACGTCAATCCGTCCAAGTTTACTTTCTACAGTAATAACTTTCACAATTTTAGTCCTATTTCAATCAGAACTTCAGAAATCATCCCCCATTAAGCTCTTAATTTTCGTCCTACTCGTTCTTTGAGGTCGAATCTGCGCATGCGTGAACGTAATTTTCACGTTAGTCTTGAACTGCCGAATTGTGAGTTGAAAGAGAGAATCCTGATCTAGAAAGGGGAAAAAAGAATTATTGGTTGAGCAAACGAGATATTGGTGAGAAGGGGGATTTTTACATTGTACAATCGCAATATGGCTGAAAATAAACCAACGGATGATAATAAAAATATTTTCTTCATTTCAACATCAACATAATAGGGACTTTAAACTCGATAAACCAATATATAATATAATAATGGTGTTTTATTGCACCTAAAAGGAGCCTGTTTCATGACTTTTACCTTCTTCAACCTACTTTCCATAATACAAAATGAATTATTAACAACTATAGTTACAACTCAAGTCTTTTTACCGAAGTTGGGCACAAACATAATAAACCAATTGAATAATTTACCATAAACCATTACCCGAAAAGTGCTCCATTCCCGAAAAAAGGTTTGAATTACTGTGTTCACTTTGATTTGGACTAACTGAGGGTTGTTTTTCACTTTTTAGGCATAGAAATCCCAACCAAAAGCTCTAGTTTTGCAGGATGATTGGATCATTTTTTGAATTATATTGAAAAGCGGAAAAAGGAGAAATTTGTCACCAATAGCCGGGATTTGGAGGGATTGGGGGCAACCAGGGAAGGATGCCAAAAGATGGATACTGCTCCCTAAAACGGGTATACAGAGACCTGAGCCAGTGTCCGACCACTCCCTTCCCTTGTTAGTTAGGAGAGCATAGCTGGGGAGTATAGCATAGAGGGTTAAGCAACACAAAAGTGCTGGTCTTTGGGTTTCTACAAATTTAACAGCATTCATAGTGAAACTTCTGTGTGGCAGGGCATTTTGGATATTGGCGTTAACACTTTCATTGCGGGAGGCGTCCCAGGACGACCTGCTGGTCATTTTGTCTCTGTGAAAGTGGGTATGTACTACCCCCACCACTTCTCCTACAGGATTATTTGACAAGTCGTGGTCTGCAGTACAAGACCAGCTCTTAAACAAGCCATAGAGGATGTCGCTCCAAAATACGCAAAGCCATTCAAAACGCCCAATTCAACATAAGAATCTCTCAGGGTGGTAGGATGGAGACATTTTGCGGGTTCCACACTGTACAGGTTAAATGTTGTTTGGATCTAGAATCAATTTCTAGAAACTATGAAGGCCTTATATCAATCAATCATATACAAGGATTTATAATTCCAAAAGGGATAACGAACCAAGAGTTGATTTCTTCTGCAATTGATTAAAAGCAATTTTTCTATGTTCCTTATTTCCCAAAAAGATCCCTCCTTATCGCTAGTGTTCAAAATAAATATGGATTATGGGTTATGATGAATTTTCAAACAGAAATAACTTGAAATTAAATAGGAAAAATAATTTTCTCATTCAAGTATACTGAGCTTTTCAAGACTCAATTTATGACAATGAATTCTTAAGTCGTTGATAAATTTTTTTGAATTTAGTTGCTTTAAATTTACCAAGACACGGGGTTTACTATCGTGTTACTGACTCCTTCTCCTGCGTGTAACCAGTTTAAACCCAATTTGGCTGAGTTGTGATTAGGCACAACTGAAATAAGATTAATTTTCTTGACATTACTAGAATAAATCCGGGAATGACATTATTCTCCAGTCAAATAGTTGAGATCTCCTCTGGTTATTTATCACATAGCTGCGTCCAGGAACCAAATGTCAACTGCAGCCCAACACTGGAAGATGGTGGCTCTGTGTGGTGGGGGAGTAATGTATCCTGTGTTCATAGGGGTAAGAAACCTTGCACCTTCACTGACTTGTATTTGACTCACACAACTACACCATACAGGGGTTTTTATGTTACATCTTAACCTAGGGAAGATTGCGAGCCAATAGGAAAAGGGCTGTCGATGCTCACACAATCTAGCAGTGGTAGGCCCTAAGCCAGGTGGTGCTAAGGGTGCTGACCACTGGAACCACTGCAAACCTTTGGCACATGGAATCCTAGTACATACTCGTATCACAGAGGAGCCTCTATAGAGTATTCTTCTCAGATTGTGTCATTGTTTACCAATACAGAAGCCACTGAAACCGCAATTTGTCCCAAAACCTAAGCAACAAGAAAGAAATTTGGCAAACAACGCACAGGAACGACGAAGGTAAAATTTGCAACCAAATAGAGGCTACGACATCAATGGAATGGTCTTTTATTTGTGATTGTCTGGCTTTTCATATGTCATTAGGTACTGCATTGTGGTTTATAAGTGTTCTAGGATTTCTTATTTGCATGAACATCGGCTTTTAGAAGTTGCCTATTTATCATGTTGGTTCGAAAATCAAGAACAACAATACATTTGATCCTTAAGATTGCTTAAATGATATGTTTGAAGATTCTGAAAAAGTGCGCTGAGTAGCTGTCTCACTCAGAATTTCCGCTGTAAGACATTTTTTGTTTCTTAAATGCAAAAAGACTATTTCTCTGATTCGGCCCAGAAATTTTTTCTTGGCGTTTCAAGGTGTCTAGATCAATACAAGCAAATGTCTGTCTGCCGCACGCCGTCGAGATTTTACGCGATCTAGGCGTGTGGGGTATCATTTCCACTAAATTTTGGACTCTGAATCGATTAAAATGAGTCTTCATGCTCTCGGTTCGAGGAATAACCGAACCCTGTGATTATTCAATTACTTTTCTAGAGCCAAGTAAGTCTACCTGCAGACCCTCCTAAGCTGCTAATATGTAAAATATTGTAAAATAATAAGATATTGTTTCCATCATTTGTGTATTATCGTGTAATAAAGCAGACACTTACGTATATTTCATCATTAAACATCTTAATAATTCGGTGGTGATAATCTTCACACCGTAAGAACATAAGAACGCGAAAATGTATTATCTATCTCAAAGTTGACTACAACCAGGCTCTCAAAAGTAGCAAAATTTGTTACTTGGCCAAGCGACAAAATACAATCTAATAAAAAAGTGGAAATTTATATACTGAATTCCATAAAAACGAGGTTTTAGGGGTACAATTTATTCAATAGTTTTGTGTTGTTTGATGTAATTTGGTGTGACGTGGGTACAAAAGCATTTAAAAAAGGGAAATGCGATAAAATTTAAGGCGTTTTTGATTGTTTATTGCTACAAATCGTTTTAGAAGTAAAAGGAAAGTTGAAAACAGAGAGTAATTGTACAAAGCCCGTTTTGATGACAGCTTCGACAGCGGTTTTCGGATGTGACAGGGAAGTGTGCGAGAAAGGACACTTTGAAGACCTCATAAGTCGAACGTGAGCGGATTATTCGACGACAAATCGTACGAATGCGGGATTTAAAGTTCTCGCGAGGGAGACAGTGACGAGATTTCGAGTATGGGCGTGATGCTTGGCGGGCGTCCAACATATGATGAGAGATATCGATCGTCGAGAGCGGAAGAGCCCAAAAGGGGTGAGGAGTCATTGAACGGAACGCAACCGTGCAACCCAAATTTGCGCCCCGTGAGGATTCGAAGGTTATTTACGACAGGAGAAACGATGAAAATTCGGTAGAAGAGAAAAAAAATATATAGGACATTTTTCCAAAAGGGGCTAAAATGTGAAAAGTTCGACGTTGTACGAGCAGTGATTGGGTGGGGGGTTAAGGGGGGGGGGGGGGAGCTACTTCACACCCATGATAACGGCTCGCTCAATACGGCCGCTCCTCCTCCAGCAGCTATAGCGCTCCCTTCCAGCCCGATCATCGTATTTTCCCTCTTTTAGGCAGCAAAAGGAAGGTTACCACCGGCCTACACATTCAAACGCAACACAAACAAACGTTGACTGATAAATAAATACGCCCTTAATCCCACGTATTTTGATATTAAGAAGCTTAAAAGATTCTAAAAATCATAAAACAGCTTCGAAAACTTAAAAACCGTTGTATTTTATTCGCGTTAACTGGTTAGTTAGCGAACATCTACAACATAATCGCTCACACCTAAGAAAGCTCACTTTTCTAGTGAATGCTCAGGATATGCCGCAGATGCGGTTTTCAATAAGAGACGGGCAAATTATGGGAGGAGGGTGCGCCGAGCAGTTCATCTCCTCTGACGTTCCTGCATCATTTGCCGACATCACTCAACGTCTCGCACTGAGCATTGTAGAGAGAGGCGAAGATGAAGAATACGCATGTTTATGTAGAATGGATGTGAGTTTGAGAGATTAACGTAGAGAAATGCTAAGTTGAAACAGAGGGAAATTTGGGAGATTTGCGGAATCATTAAAGGGCTGTGGCGCGGGAGTACGAAATGAAAGGAGAGCACGAGAATGAGAATTTTGAAGAAATTAAGAGTTTATACAAATAAAAGAAGAAAATATAAAGAAAAGCCGGATTTAGTCAAGAAAATATATAATGATGGCTAAAAAAATGGATTTTTGAGGGGATTAATTGGAACAAAATTACAATAACGAGGGGAAAAAATGATGGTGCAAGCGACTGGTAGCAATCTAAGTGATGATAGACTCTGAAAATACTCAGAACTCACGGTCGCATCTTGGATCCGAGGGGATGATGGCAGAGGTACGCTTCGGCAGAGACTGAGAGGGTTAGGGGTTTGTCCGCCCCCATCGAGGGGAAATATAGGGGCGGCAACAAAGCGAGGGTGGATACTCATTTGACGGAGGTGGGGAAGGGGGAAGTCGCCTCCGAAACGAAAACCATATCTCTTGTCAACGGGTAGCCCTAACAACCCCCTCCTACCATGTACCCCCCTACCAACGAAATGCTTTTCGGTCTTAATTATTGGAAAATGCGAGACTTCTTTCTTGTCGACGTAGTCTCGTGAGGTTGGGGTGGGGGTGTAAACAAGGAAGGCGGAAGAAAAGTGGGAGGCTTTTGAAAAAACGTTAAAAGTTTCTTTTCTCGACGAAGAAAACATTGAAAAATGGAAAATGAATTGCCATGCGAGATGGATCTCAAGACGCGTCAGAATCGAAATAGTAAAAAATCTGCAAATTCTTACACACGGGTTGGTTATTCCTCGAATGGGGGAAACAGTGGGTGTGGCGGGTCCCAGACCCATTCCAATCGATTCAGTGTCCATGATTTAGTGGAAAATGATACCCCACACGACTAGGTTCCAGAAATCTTAAAAACACATATTCAAAATGGGTAATATATACCCAATTTGACCCATAACTTCTTCCGGTGGGTGCCAGTCGTCCTGGGACCCACTTCATTGGATTCAGCTTCCAAGATTTAGCGGAAAATGATACCCCACTCGCCTAGATCGCACAAAATCTCGAAAATCCATTTTTCAAAAAACACATTTTGACCCCTACCCCGCCCAAATGTGGTCCGATCGGGCTGAAAAGTTTGGAGGACCGTCCTAGGCAGGGGACAGTAACATGAAGACTCATTCCAATCGATTCAGCGTCCAAAATTTAGTGGGAAATGATACCCCACACTCCTATGTACCAGAAATATCGAAAATCAATCTTTTAAAATGCGTCAAAATTTGGCGTCCCCCCCCCCCCTTCTCAAATTTGACCGGGCTTTGGTCTGACTAGGGCGGGTTCTAGTTGGTCCCCCCTCCACTTCTTGGACGGGGAAAGCCCCAAACTTGGCATCACTGACCACAAAACAGTACAATCATCCACATCAGAAATACAACATGGCAGTTTGCATTACTGGTAGTTTTTTCGTTCTTTTGACAGTTGTTTCCAGTGAATTTTTCGTTTGTTTGATTGAAGTAAACTATGGCCGAATCTCAGTAGGGTTGCAATCCAATTCCTCAGCTTGGTTTGTACCTCAGACCCTGCAGAGGGGTATTTTCAAAGCCAGAAAACATCCAGTTCTGGGAACGCAGGAACAAAATAGGTGGACGGAAACTAAAACCCTCTGCAAATTAAAATTAATAAATTAGAAATCATTGAGGGAAAAAAGATGTGGAGCCCAACATCGATGCATTGATGTTTAAGGTTTAAAACACCGACATCTAAAAGCATCGATTTTGGCTTACCGATGTTTTTACTACATCGATTTATTGCTTTCAATGTTGATATTGATCCCCACACCGATGTTCCATCCCTAGTGGAAAAGCACCCTTTTGAATCAGGGTGGCTTGGACAGGTGGGTATTGCAACGAGAAGCAACCCCCTGTAACCTGGAGGCTTTTCCTTAGTTCTTCTTCTCACCGTTGATAACTGAACTGATGCGAATTGCCAACATTGTAACAATCGCATATTTCTCTAACTGTCAAATTTGAAAACGTATCATTTGAAATGCACCTTCTAGAAGATGACTAACAACTGTTGAACAACTCCAGAAAAAAAATTCATCATCAGAAGAACGTTCGGATGGAAAAAATAACCGTCCGCATCAGAGGCGCCTCAATGCTCGAAGACAGAACGGGTGGGGAAGTTAACATCCACTCAAAACATCCACCTCGCCATTCACACAAGCACTGTTATATTTGGCCCGAGATGTAGGAAAAAAAGCGAAAGAGCCGCCAGTTTCTACATATAAATATAGACTAACAGATATAGAAAAAAAAACCAACGAAAAGCAAAGAGGAGCAGCTCGATAAGAAAGAAACGTCACAAAGTTTGTTACATATGCAACAATAATCTGTTTCTACGAATAATGTTATCTATTAGTTGCTGCGAAAGTTTAAATGGCTATAATTAATTAATAGACAAGTCTAAATGACGAATAAAATGTGACACTGCACAAGTAACGTCACAACATGTCTTCTCAGAGCATGGCCAGGATAGCGGTTGAATATAAGCAAGCAACATAAGCTCTACATTTTTGACACAGGGATACAGATATAACAGGGATACATCGTGATTAACAGTCCAACTTCAACGGCTTTACTTGGATAATGGAACAAGCAGTTAGCAGGTTCCAACCACTTGATTTCAATATATGCTCCTCAAACGAGAAGGCAGCTGCAAATTCGACAGCATGAGGCACTGCAGAATTGAAGCGCTGAGTCATCCACACCCCTACCACAAATGGACATGTTGCTGGCATGGAACTCACCCTGACATTCGCCACCAGAATCTGAGAAGCATTCTGCCCAGCTGGCTCAGTAGGGTCAAGACACAAGCAATAGATATTTGCCAGTCATCAAGAAGATACCATGAGGTTGAAGAAAAGTCTCCAAGTGCAACTGATCTATAGTCTAGGCAAGCCCAAGATTTTGCCAATTGCAGGTCAATATTTTGCAATATGAAAGGCAGAACCACAAAATACTGTGCAATGCTAAGCAGTCAATCTCTGTAAGTCCTACGGATGACAATATCATGAGTCGAGTCCAGGCAATATTGAATTGACAGGTAAAAGAGGCACTCCATGCACATTCTTGGTAAGCAGTCCAGGGGTATACATGACTCTGACCAACCACCAAATGGCATCTCTTGACGGAGAGGAGAATGCGTCTGTAGATAGCAACCTGCACTCGCTCCACCGTGTTACCCCATCAGAGAGCCACATAGAACAACTGTGCAGTAGAGGAGTCTTCACCATTGCCCCAAAAATCGTTGTCCAAGCCATGATCCAACCCCAGCTCGTCAACAACTGCTGCTGAAGCTGAGGGCTCACAAAGTGACTGCAATCACCACAAAACGCACCAGAGCTAGAAAGGATACTCCCAGATATGCTTATGATGAAACCAGCTCCACCTCCACGTTCCCAAACATCACTGGAATCGCAGTTTCTTCATGCCACCAGACTTTTAAAGCGCCAACGTTGTCTTGCTCATGTTAACAGTAAGGCCGTCCTCGTCAAAGTACTCCATCAGGACTCTTCAATACCCCAGGATCTTCCAGTTCATATCAACAACAACTACCATATCATCTGCGTACGGTAAGCCGAGCATTGTTGCGGCCATCTATATCAAGCCTACGCACCCTCTCTCCCAGAAGTAGCTCTCAATGCCTTACAGAAATAACATAAAAAGGAGAGGGTTGGAAATCTCACCCTGGAGAAGATCCTGGTGAGTTCAATCGAGCCTGACACGCTCTTCCTCAGCTGACAGTTGGCTGACTCGTCGTTCCTTAGGTTGGAAATTTGGACGTCAAATCGATTCAGATCGGTCCTGAACTGATTGCTAACACCCTCTACGCTGCACTGCTGCAAGTGGTTTTCTGTAGCATTCTCAACGTATTGCATTACCCCATACCTCTGCTCCATAGAGAAGTATGGAGTGGATCACTGCCATAAACAAGCGCCTTGTAGGCTGCCTGGGACCACCGGTATTTGGCATTATCCTGCTGAGGTGGGCCACTGCCTGTGATGCCTTTTGAGGCTTACGCTTGATATGGTCTCCGTATTTAAGCTTGGAGTCAATATAGCTCCGAGATTCTAACCGAGGGCCGCGTCATAATCTCCTTCCCTGTCACCCTCATTGGTATGACTGTAGGGACTCTTCTGCTTGTAACCAAGACTAGCTCTGTCTTACTGGTGGCAAGGGATAGGCCGTGTGAGCTCATCCACTCTGTCACCCTTCTCATAACCATGTTCAGTCTGGCCTGTAGCTAACGTTTCAGTAATAATAATAGTAAACCTAATAGTGATGAATTGATGATAATATTGTTCTTCTTGTTAAGTACGATCATTCAATGGAGTTTCTCGGATGTTGAATCAGTGTTCAACCCAAATTCCAATCTTCCTGTTGTTATTTTATTAAATAAATGGAAACAACGAATCGTTTCTTCCTTGTTTGTACAACAACGCCTCCGTCTACAGTCTGTATCAGGTTTCTGCGAGAATATTTTGTCAACACGGGGACAGGGAAATAAGTGGCTGCTGAAGGGTTTGTCAGCCAGATCAGATTCCTCGATAGCAACGACTCAGGGCTAGTTCACAGGGGCGTACAATGCGACTTATCAATCCCGGGATAAAAGGTCTAAGTTGAATCGAGTTAATCAAAGCCGCACGTGTCCTTTCCGTCCGTGTTTGAGTCACGAAAAGCGGTTACGAAATAATTTGTATAGGTAGTTGATACACATAAAGACACTGTAATTACGCGTTATTGAGAAGGGACTCGGGAATAATTTGTTCTCGCTGAATCATTCAATCTGCCCAAATACGGAGGGCGCGACCAAAATCGTCCTTAATTGGAGGGTGTCGTAGGAAGGTGATAAAGACACTGAAGTTAGCTAACTTTTTAACAATTCAACCATCCTTGCTAAGGATATGAAACTTATCGTGTAATTTAAAATTCAAAACACGGCCATTGGTAACATTATAGTGCTCCAAGTAGTGGCAAAGAGCATGTCTATCTCTCAATTTAGACGAAGCAGTGGATGTTGGACGGCAATTTCGCACGCTCAATTTCAAACGAAGCTATTTTGGGTTTCTTTTTAAAGTTTCAGCCTGAATCTGTCTATTTGAGTCTTGATACTTTTGGCAAGAAAAGGCCGAAGGAAGATCGCTTTGAAAAAGAAATTATGAACCAACGGCAGTCTGAAAAATTACAGTCTCATTCGGTGATGGGTTCAGATCGAATTTCGACCATGAGTTTAGATTAAAAAGGGCCATTTCTGGGGCGTTTGAAGGTGTTTAGAACAAAATAAACAAATGTCCGTACGCCGTCCATGCCGTTTTTGGTAGTAGGTTTTTTTTTTTTTTTTTTTTTTTCAAATCTGAAAATTTGGTCAGGGACCAGTTTTGGGCTCTAGTTGATCCTCGAAACTTTTCAGCCCAATCGGACCAAATTTGGGTGGGTAGGAGTTGAAAATGTCTATTTTGAAAAATGGGCGATCTAGGCGTGTAGGGTATCATTTTCAACTAAATATTCGACGCTGAATCCAATGAGGCGGGTCCAATTACGATTGGCGCCAATCGGAAGAGGTTATGGGTCAAAATGGGTACCTAGTACCCATTGTAAACGTGGGTTTTCGATATTTCTGGTACCAAGGCGTGTGGGGTATCATTTTCCACTAAATTCTGGACGCTGAATCGATTGGAATTGGTCTCCATGCTCCTGGTCTAAGGAATAACCACCCCCGTGACGTCATTGGTGGGTCCAAAGATGGTCAGTTAGACTCCAGTTTTCCTGTTAAAGGGTTATTTAGCCCAGATAGAGCTAGGAGTGCCTCCAAGACTTCCACTGAAAACTCATTCCTCGTAGTCATGACAACAAGAAGATGATCTGAGCGAACCTTTCGCGGTCCGTTAGTATACTTTCTGACGTTAGTCCTGGTGATGTATGCAGCTTGTGGCCAAAATATGTGAATAGGGATCGATGAGCCAATTCATGCGAGAGATGAGCACCAAGGTGAACTATCTCCCAATAGGCTGTTCTCCTCGGCAGTTAAATTCGAAGAATGTCGAACGCCCGCTTCGTACATAAAGTATTAGTTGAGGTCACATTAAAAAAAAAGGGTGAAACTGACATTAAAAAACTTCCACTCTCGTAAGAACTAAAGGTTTTGATTGGATATCATCACTCGTATATTCCCCATTAGATTTGGCGAGGGCGATTCGAACGAGGCCGAAAAAAAGAGGGGGTTTCCCCGAGAGGAAATAAAAATTGTTTTGACTGGGATTAATGGTTAGTAGGTGGGCGATTGACTGAGAGAACGAGCGGGATAAAAAAAAATCATGTTTTTGCACGACAATCCCCTAAAAATCGAGCATGCGCAGTACAGTAAGGGCGATGAAAAGACGACGGGTGGAGGAGGAACTATGCTCCCCCACAATCAATCCCCCCCCCCCCCCCCTATACTTCAGCTCCCGTTCAACCACTGCAATTATCCCATAGAACATCCAGCTCATTTTCCACTCTCTTGTCTTGCAACTCTCCACTTTTTGAGGTGCTGCATTTCGAAATACTATCAAGTTCGTTCCAGAGCAAGTCGAACTCGTTTTATTCCGTTCTGAAGATTTAACCATGGGTTTGCTATTATAAACATTCTTGAAGAGCACCCGAATGAAACTTAATATCAAAAACATTGCGAAAATAAAATCAACAAAACCCCTACAGCTAAAAAAGAGGCGAGAGTATTTGAATAGACTCAAAACGAATATCAAAATCTACCCGCCAACACTGAATAGCGCCTTATATGCACCACGTTGTCTTTTAGAGCACTAAAACAATCAGTATCAGTCAACAGACTGCAAATTCAGCCACAATGGGTTTATTATTCCCCAGAGCAAGATTATAGGGAAAAAAATTTAGTGGAAAAACGTTCCCCACTCGCCTAGGACCTGAAACCCATATCCAAAAAAAGCTGCAAATTCTTTCACAAGGGTTGGTTATTCCTTGGACCAAGAGCATGAAGACCCATTCCGATAGATTCAGCATTCGAAATTTAGTGGAAATGATACCCCACACGCCTGGGTATCAGATATCTCAAAAAACCACTTTTGAAATAGGCGGATAGATACCCATTTTGACCAATAACCTCTTCCAGTTGGTTCCCTCATCGGATTCACCGTTCAAAATGTAGTCGAAAATGATACCTCACACGCCTAGATCGCCGAAAATGTATTTATCATAAACTTATTTTGACTCTTGACCTCCCCTAAATTTGGTCCGATCGGGCTTTGAAGTTTCAATGGGCCAACTAAAGCCGGAAACAGGCCCCTCACCTATATTTCAAATTTTCAGAAAAATGTCTACTACCAAAAACGAGGTGGATCGGCGATCCAGGCGTGTGGGGTATTATTTTCCACTAAATTTTAGACGCTTGAATCGATTGGAATGAGTCTCAGACACCCCACACCCACTATTTTCTCCATTTTCCGCCTGCTAGAGATTTTGGGCGATTTTATCTAGGCATGCTGGGAAGCAAAATGTGAAAATTTGGCGCATATCGGAGGGATGAATTAATAACAAATCAGAATGAATTCTGGTCTAATTTGTCACTAGGCTATTTTCATTTTCTGACATATTCATGACGATAGCTCCCACAGATCTCAGAAGACAACGTTTTAGGAGGGGAGTGTCATATTTTATTGGTTGATACGAAATATTGGGTGTATAATATACACAATTTTAAATTGGCCTGTTGTTTACCTCTTTGATGAGAACATCATGCAAACACAGAGAAAATCACAATTTTAGGGAGAGTCTCCGGAGGTGTGTCCACAGTGGAATAATTTTACTGTTTATTTCGAAATTGTGCAAAGTGCGGCCTCAATGTCACCGCCTGAATAAGCCAGGCTGTTCCTAGTTGGTCGTAGATGAGGATTTCGGGGGTTGGAGAAGAGTAGGATTGTTCACTTACGAGGGTGATATTCCCAAAAGAGTTGCTGAGATTCGTCATTGGTGAGTCGGTTGAGCACAATCACGCGAAAATCACCACACAAACCACCACTTGACGCGGATCGGCACAGTGCACAGGCAGGCGACACAGGTCGGCAATAGGAAACCAACAGGTGCAAATCACCGCACGCGAGCGCAGGTCGCGGAACACATAATGAACGCGCGTTCGTCGCTGCAGAACTGGGCGTTTGGAGAGCGATCCGGCCCAGCGAGGATGGGCAGTGGAAGGGAGGATCGACTGAATGGGACGACGATCTTGCGGTTTGGCGGACTTGGCGATGTTCGGGGGCTACTCGAGTGTAGGACGCAAGGTAGGCAGGGGCACCCACAGGCCGATCTGCAACCTGAACTTGGTCTTTTCGAGAGCGACGCCGCCAACGCGTTTCCGGTTTCCTCGCGTTCCTCCTTGCACCGACTGGGAAGCGCCTCAATGTGTGCCAAAACCGCCAAAAATCCTTTATTTCGAACAGGCGTACTTTGATTATCTCTGGCACCGTGCCTTCAGTACGTAAGCCGTAGACTCATATTCATCATTCTTCATAATTTATTCATTCACTTCTTATCCAATCCTAGGTGGTTAGGTGCTAAGCAACAACAACGAGAAGAAGAAAATCAGAAATGGCTCTAGCTAAAGTGCTAAAACCAGGTGCAAAGTGTTCGCTCTTCTCCAAAGTATTCCATACTCCATGGACATCATTGATGGGACGCTCAAACAATCCGCAGGACATAGGAAAACCAGCAGCAACAGAACAAGAAATAGCTCCTATTGGATCCAGAAACAGGCCTTTGCAGCGGCTGACAGCATTGCGATCGTGGTATTGATGAACAACTTGTCCAAGAATGATAACCAAACCGCTGCTGATTCTTCTGCAATGATGTATTATTCCTTAAAGCAGGAGTGTTTCTGGGGAAAAATGAGTGTGGAGTGTCATAGGACTCATTTCAATCGATTCACCGACCAAAAATGAGTGGAAAATGATAAACAACACGAATCATACACCCACCTAGTTCCCAAAATAGCCTCAAATGACGACGGATTGGTTGTGGTTGGCTAGTCATGCCAAAGGTGATAAGGGATTGATCTTATTCGATAGGCCCCAAGATTTTTTTCTGGGAGTTTCTTGATTTCTGAATCAAAACATGGGGAAAACAGTGAATGTGGAGTGTCCCTGACTCAATTCAATCGATTCAGCGTCTAAAATTTAGTGGAAAATGATGCCTCACAGGGAGGACGGGTTTGGGTTTTGGTTGGTTATTCCTCGAATAATCAACCTGTTTTCATGATAATGGTCAACCTCTCCGATTCGGCTCAAAATTTTTTTCTGGACGTTTCATGGTGTCTGGATCAAAAAAGGTCGATGTCCGTCCGCCGTACGCCGTCCATCGTCCGCGCCATTTTTGGTTTTCTAAAAATTTTCTAAAAATCTGAAATTTGGGTCAGGGGTCGGGTCTGTTCCCGGCCGAGACAGGTCCTCGAAACTTTTCAGCCCGATCGGACCAAATTTGGGGGGGGGGGGGGGGGGGAGAGTAGGGGTCAAAATGTGTTTTTTGAAAAATGGATTTTAGAGATTTTGGGCGATCTAGGCGAGTAGGGTGTCATTTTACACTAAATTTTGGACGCTGAATTCAATGATGTGCGTCCCAGAACGATTGGCACCCACCGGAAGAAGTTATGGGTCAAAATGGGTATGTGTCCACCCATTTTGTATGTGTCAGGATTTCTGGTGCCTAGGCGTGTGGGGTATCATTTTCCACTAAATTTTGGACCCTGAATCGATTGGAATGGGTCTGGGACCCGACGCACCCACTGTTTACCCATTTCCCCCATGTTGAAGAAGTGAGTCTCCATGCGCCTGGTCCGAGGAATAACCAACCCCTGTGTAAAAATTTGCAGATTTTTTCGAACTAGATAACGTGAAACGCTAACTGACAAATTTTGAGGCCAATCGGAAAGGTTGACATCTAGAATGATAACCGGCATTGTGTGGATTCATCAGGAAAAAAACCAAAACCCAAATGTACGTCCGCCGTGCGCCATCTTTAATAATAGACATTTTTCTAAAAATCTGGAAGTTTGGTCGGGGACCCGTTTTTAGCTTTAATTGGTCCTCGAAACATTTCAGCCCGATCGGACCAAATTTGGGGATGATAGGGGACAAAATGTGTGGTTCGAAAAACCGCTTTTCGAGATTTTTGGCAATATAGGCGTGAATGGTATCATTTTCAACTAAATTTTGGACACTCAATCGATTGGAGTGAGTCACCATGCTCCTGGTCGGAGGGATAACTAACGCCTATAAAAGAATTTGCAGCGTTTTTCATAATGTATCTAGACTCACTTCACTCGTGGTTCCTATGTTTTAAATTTGCAAGTTTTTGAATTCCGGCTATGATTATTTCGGCTCTTAATCAAATGATGCTTCTAGTTGGTAGCACACTGACGCCTGACTTCTTTGGCGAACTAATGGCCACCCTCGATTTCTAGATTGGCCGCTGACGATGCATTTTAGGTGTCCAGAGATTCGTCCTGACTCCTGCTGCAACTGATTGCCTCCTCCTGGCGGCCAATAATTCGCATTAAACCATTCTGAATGATTTTTCTCATGATTCTTCCTGACTTCGTTCGAATCCGTAATGATGTTCTGAGACATTCCTACGGATAAATGAACGTCCATCTATGCAATATTGCCACCAATCTAAGCACTTTGAAAGATTCTGCCCGTTTCAAGGGAAATAGTCACGAGATTTTCCATATAAATTGGAAATCGAAAGAGCTACAAAATTACTTCGGCTTCTTCTTCTGACTCCAGACGTGGTAAATCAAACATTAGATGAAACATCATCTGCCTTCAGCTGCCTTTCCGGTCATAGCGCACGTTTGAACTATAAATAGGATCGTTAAAGCAATATTTCGACGGAGTGTAGAAGGAACGATTAGACAATACACGATTTCTAACCAACATTCTCACTTATATTACAATAGATTTTGTAATGCAGCACAAGATTTTCCTTGTATAATTGTCACGAATTCAGTTCTTCCGGTTGAAATGCTGCAAGAAGATGCCCATAGAAGACAAAATAAGGATCGGAAGGATTAAGGATCGGGAAATTTCCCGTAAATCTACAATTTTGGACCCAATTATTACAAACTGGAGACCCGAACTGATGGAAGATCAACTTCTACGAAATGTTTCAAGAGAGGGTTTCTCCTCAAATTCAGTCGATTTGTCCAAAATGTTACCACAAAATAGTGGAACCAAGTTTCATTATGGTTGTTTATTCCTTGAATAATCAACCCAAGTATATTCATGCAGAATGTCAACCTCTCCGATCTTTAGATGGTACCCGAAACTTTTCAGCCCAATCAGACCAAATGGGTGGAAGGGGGGTTAAAAATGTGTTTTTTTGAAAAATGGATTTTTGACATTATTGGCGATCTAGGCGTGTGGGGTGTCATTTTCCACTATATTTTGGACGCTGAATTCATCAAGATGGGTTCCAGACTGAATAGCGCCCAGTGGAGGTGCGTTTGGATCAAAATGGGTACCTCATTACCTATTTTGAAAATGGTTTTCGAGATTTTCGGGTACCTAGGCGAGTGGGGTATCATTTTCCACTAAATTTTGGACACTGAATCGATTGGAATGGGTCCCCATGCGCCTCGTTCAAGAAATAACCAACCCCTGTGATAGAATTTGCAGCGTTTTCACTAGTAAAGCGGAATCAGTCGCTGATTTAAGTAATTTGGTTCTCGCGATGAACGAGTTTTATTCGATCACCGCATTCAGAACCTTGACACTACCGAATCTTGGATTCGACAAGCATTCGATAGAACTGTCAATACCACAAGGGTGGCTCTTACGTGATTAATGAATGAGTTTAATTTTACACTTACGCAGGAAGACGCAGGAAGTGCTCCGTTTCACTGGCCCTAATCTGAGCATCGTAGGAAGTGGATGCAAGTTCGAAATAACTGAAATAACTCTTTCTAAGGTGAATCGAATCGGATGACATATTCCACATACTTGTGTCACGTATTTCCTGGAGAAATTCCCTGGTTCGTGGAGAAAAATCGCACACCTTTAGAAACAGTGTTTGACCAATTAGCTCAAAATTGCTCAACCCGATTTTGGGGACCGTTTTTTAGTGATTTTTGTCATCAGTTACCAACCATTTGTTAAAAACTATTCGTAATTACACAGGGTGTCTACCAAGTGGTGAACCACCCTCTTGTCTTTCCTCATTTTGGCTCATAGATACACGTGGCCGGGGCCAGATTGCCGAATTATTCCTTAAATAATGAACCTATGTGATCATGTCAACCTCTCTGATTGGCTCCAAATTTTAATTTCATGATGTCTAGATCAAAAGACGCATAAGTCCGTCCGCCGTCCACGCAGTTTTTGGTGGTAGAAAATTTTCCAAAAATCTGAAATTTTCGCCAGGTACCTGTATTTGCCTTTAGATAGTCCTCGAAACATTTCAACCCGATCGGGCCAAATTTGGGAAGAGTAGGGGTCAAAATGTGTTTTGGTTGGTTATTCCTTGAATAATCAACCTATGTTTTCATGCAAATGGCAACCTCTCCGATTCGGCTCAAAATTTTTTTCTGGACGTTTCATGGTGTCTAGATCAAAACACGGGTTGGTTATTCCTCGAATGGGGGAAACAGTGGGTGTGGCGGGTCTCAGACCCATTCCAATCGATTCAGGGTCCAAAATTTAGTGGAATATGATACCCCACACGCCCAGGTACCAGAAATCCTGACACATACCAAATGGGTGGATACATACCCATTTTGACCCATAACTTCTTCCGGTGGGTGCCAATCGTTCTGGGACACACATCATTGAATTCAGCGTCCAAAATTTAGTGGAAAATGATACCCCACACGCCTAGGTAGCAGAAATCCCGAAAACACATAATCAAATTGGGTAATAAATACCCAATTTGACCCATTACTTCTTCCAGTGGGTGCCAATTGTTCTGGGACCCATTTTATTGGATTCAGCGTTCAAAATTTAGTGGAAAATGACACCCTACTCGCCTAGGTAGCAGAAATCCCGAAAACACATATTCAAGATGGGTGTATCTATGGGGCACTACGACACTAATTTACTAATATAATATTGAGAAAACGTAGGTAATTTAGAAGGCTATAATAATATTGTATTAAATTGAAATGAATGGTACGAATAAAAAGCTCGGACAGTAAAAAGAATTGTAGGCAACTGCTCAAAATTGGTTGCTAAGTTTAACAGCTGGTTATAAACAACAGGATATGACGATGTGTTTTGTTTGTCTATTCGGCTGAAGTCACCCACATGGGTAATAAATACCCAATTTGACCCATTACTTCTTCCAGTGGGTGCCAATTGTTCTGGGACCCATTTTATTGGATTCAGCGTCCAAAATTTAGTGGAAAATGACAACCCACTCGCCTAAATCACCCTAAATCTCGAAAATCCATTTTTCAAAAAACACATTTTGACCCCTACCCCCTCCAAATTTGGTCCGATCGGGCTGAAAAGTTTCGAGGACCCATCTCGGCTGGGAACAGACCCCTGACCCAAATTTCAGATTTTTAGAACATTTTCTACTACCAAAAACGGCGTGGACAATGGACGGCGTACGGCGGACGGCGTACGGCGTACGGCGGACGGCGGACGGACATTGACCTTTTTTGATCAGGACATCATGAAACGTCCAGAAAAAAATTTTGAGCCGAATCGGAGAGGTTGACCATTATCATGAAAACATAGGTTGATTATTCAAGGAATAACCAACCAAAACCTGCAAATTCTTACACACGGGTTGGTTATTCCTCGAATGGGGGAAACAGTGGGTGTGGCGGGTCTCAGACCCATTCCAATCGATTCAGGGTCCAAAATTTAGTGGAATATGATACCCCACACGCCTAGGTAGCAGAAATCCCGAAAACACATAATCAAATTGGGTAATAAATACCCAATTTGACCCATTACTTCTTCCAGTGGGTGCCAATTGTTCTGGGACCCATTTTATTGGATTCAGCGTTCAAAATTTAGTGGAAAATGACACCCTACTCGCCTAGGTAGCAGAAATCCCGAAAACACATATTCAAGATGGGTGTATCTATGGGGCACTACGACACTAATTTACTAATATAATATTGAGAAAACGTAGGTAATTTAGAAGGCTATAACAATTGTATTAAATTGAATTGAATGGTACGAATAAAAAGCTCGGACAGTAAAAAGAATTGTAGGCAACTGCTCAAAATTGGTTGCTAAGTTTAACAGTTAAACAACAGGATATGACGATGTGTTTTGTTTGTCTATTCGGCTGAAGTCACCCACATGGGTAATAAATACCCAATTTGACCCATTACTTCTTCCAGTGGGTGCCAATTGTTCTGGGACCCATTTTATTGGATTCAGCGTCCAAAATTTAGTGGAAAATGACACCCCACTCGCCTAAATCACCCAAAATCTCGAAAATCCATTTTTCAAAAAACACATTTTGACCCCTACCCCCTCCAAATTTAGTCCGATCGGGCTGAAAAGTTTCGAGGACCCATCTCGGCTGGGAACAGACCCCTGACTCAAATTTCAGATTTTTAGAACATTTTCTACTACCAAAAACGGCGTGGACAATGGACGGCGTACGGCGTACGGCGGACGGCGGACGGCGGACGGACATTGACCTTTTTTGATCAGGACATCATGAAACGTCCAGAAAAAAATTTTGAGCCGAATCGTAGAGGTTGACCATTATCATGAAAACATAGGTTGATTATTCAAGGAATAACCAACCAAAAAAGTCAATGTCCTTCCGCCGTCCGCCGTACACCGTCCGCCGTCCACGCCGTTTTTTGTAGTAGAAAATTTTCTAAAAATCTGAAATTTGGGTCAGAAGTCTGTTCCCGGCCTAGAACGATCCTCCAAGCTTTTCAGCCCGATCGGACCAAATTTGGGCGGGGTAGGGGTCAAAATGTGTTTTTTGAAAAATGAATTTTGAGATTTTGGGCGATCTAGGCGAGTGGGGTATCATTTTCCACTTTTGGACGCCGAATCCAATGAAATGGGTCTCTGAACGATCGGCACCCACTGGAAGAAGTTATGGGTCAAATTGGGTATAACTTACCCATTTTGAATATGCGTTTTCGAGATTTCCGGTACCTGGGCGTGTGGGGTATCATTTTCCACTAAATTTTGGATCCTGAATCGATTGGAATGGGACCCACCGCACCCACCGTTTTCCCCATTTCCCCCATGTTTTAAATAAGTTTCCATGCGCCTGGTCTGACGAATAACCAACCACTGTGTATTTTGAAAAATGGGCAATCGGAATTTTTGGCTTTCTAGGCGTGTGGGGTATCATTTCTCACTAAAATTTTGCTGCTGAATCGATCGAAATGGGTCCGGAACACGCCACACCTACTGTTTTCCCCGTGCTCAATATTTTCGGCAATTTAGGGGGGTGAAGCTTCATTTTCCACTAAATGGTAGACGCTGAATAGATTGAAATGAGTCAAGGACACTCCACATTCACTGTTTTCTCCATTTTCTCCTTGTTTTGATCCAGAAATCATGAAATATCCAGAAAAAAATATCTTGGGGTCAATCGGATATGATCTATCCTTTATCACCTTTGGATACCAGCCTACCACAACCCATCCGTTGTCATTTGAGGCTATTTTGGGAATTACGTGGGGGTATGATTTGCGTGGATTACCATCTCCCACTTAATTTTGGACGTGGAATCGGTTACAATGAGTCCAGGACACTCCACACATACTCTTCCCACTTTTGCTCCAAGGACCATAGTGAAACCATAGTGGACAAATTTGCTGCATTTTTCATCTAACTCGTGATGAGGTTGGAGAACCGGGATTATCCTATCGAACTCTTCGACCTGTGATCTATTTTCTATTCGAGTTCGGCCTTCTCTCGTTCTTTTCCAAGTTTAGAGTTTCGTTGGTCGGAAACAAGCTTCGCGTATCACATAACCGCCTCGTTTTGAGGAGTTTTGCTGTTAGGAGGGCGTTGAGTTAACCCTGTTGGCTCTAGCGTTGTGGTTTCCGGCGCTGTTTGGTTTAATATTGTCGCTATTGGGAAGGTTTCATATTTGGTGTTTGCCCGAAAACAATTCGATTTCGCGGTAATAATTTTACTTAATTTTCATTTTCTGAGAACTGAATGAATCAGACTTGTAGGTACAGTTGTGTCGAGATTCACCCGCTGCCTGTGCGTGTATAAAAAGAAGTCGAGCTTCGCAGGTGGACCGCGCTGAAACGCCCTCGTCCCACGCCATCCGTTCAGAAAATGGATTTACCAGAGGTCGTACGGTAGACGCCAACGTAATCGTCCCGATGGTCTCATTTGCGACCACGTGGAACAAATTGACTAAAATTCCATCGGCGTCTATTGGATTTTTAAATCGATAGCCACTTTTTTGAGAAGATTTGCCGCCCCTCCTCCTCTCAACCGCATACTGAAGATACGTTTCAGCAATGAATGTGTTTTGGCCATGGACTAGGAATGCGTTATAGCCAAAAATCCGACGAATTGCGGGACGACAAAATGGATACCGATAATACCAAATTATGATACAAAACTAAAAATCGTATAACCTGGTGTAACCAGTGCGATATTCTGTTACGACGCGGTAATTACATAAGGAGAGTAATAAAAACGTTATGGCATAGCGGGAAAAGTTGCTATTGTCAATCATTTTTATCATAACTTGGGGCTTTATAATCGTAAATGACAAAAAACCATCTCTCCAAATCGGACCAAAATTTTTTTTTTTTGGCGTTCTAAGGCGTCCCGATCAGAATAAGCAGACGTCCGATAACCGTCCATGCCGTTTTTGGTATCAAAAAAATTTCTAAAAATCTGAAATTTGGGTCAGGGACCCGTTTTTGGCTTTAGTTGGTCTTCAACACTTTAGCCCGATCGGGCGACCTAATTTTTTGGAAGGGGGGGGGGGCGTTCAAAATGCTTGTTTTGAAATTTTCTAGATAATCAGCGATCTAGGCGTGTGGGTTACAATTTTCGATTACATTTTGGACGGTGAATCCAATAAGACGGCGCCCATCAGGAGAGGATATGATTCATAATGGGTGGGTTTTGAAATTTCTGGTACATAGGCGTGTGGGGTAACATTTTCCACTAAATTTTGGACGTTGATGGTTGAAGGAGAATAAGGTAGATACACATCGTTCCAGGACCATCTTATTGGATTCAGGGTCAAAAATGTGGTCGAAAATGATATCCCCCGCACTTAGGTCGCCGAAAATCTCAAATATTCATTTTTCAAAATACACATTTTAACCCCTACCCCCTCCAAATGTGGTCCGATCGGGCTGAAAAGTTTCGAGGACCAACTAGACCAAAAAACGCGCCCCTGACCCAAATTTCGGATTTTTAGAAATTTGTCTACTACCTAAAACGGCGTGAACGGCGAACGGACTTATGTTCATTTTGATCCCTCTGACACCTCGAAACGCGATTATTGAAGGAATTAGCAACCAAAATTCCTCAACATTTTACAAAATTTGAGGGATATATTTCGGATTAGGAAAAAGGACACTTATTGGCAGCAAATTCGGTGGATCAACCGCTTTTATGGTAAACGTGATTCGAAGCTCCCGCGTGAGTCAGTGGCACTCCTCCGCTATAATAAGGAATTTCCTTGTCGTCTTGGAATGTTCACCAAAAGGCGGTATTTTTTTCGAACTCAAGTCTTCTGACTAAAATCTCGTTCAAAAATACGAGTATTTATTTCGTCCGAGTTTAGAGCAGTTGTCCATTTTGTGTTGATATGTGAAATAATGTGTGACAAAAATTGAGATGCGCCGGCATCGACTAAGAGAGGAAAAATAAACCCACAGCCGAAGATAAAAGTTATTATCCAGAAGTGGGAATTGCGCGAGAAAATGAATTTGAAGAGGAATAGCCTTGTAAATAATAAGTAAAATTTAAAACTAAACAAAACCGCGTACAATGGACCAATGAAAAGCGTTAACTCCACAGGTCTATGTGCCCAACAGTTTCAAAAATGTGCTTCGAAATGGGTAGATAGGCACCCATTTGACCCAAATCCACCTTCAGTGAGCAGCAATTGGTCTGGGAGCCGTCTCAATAGATTCAGCGTCCAAAATTTAGTGAAGAATGATACCCCACACGCCTAGGTACCCAGAAATCTGCTTCGAAATAGGTAGGTACCCATTTGGACCCCAGCCCACATCTGCTGGACCGAAATTGTGAGAGCTTAGATATAATTGTTCGAGCCAAAAATCCGCGCATTTAATAAAAATAATGAATTGGCGCGGTAAATAATTCCGCGTTCCATTATTTATAAATTTTTCGGCATTAAATTCGACACTTACCCTCCCCATCGCTTCTCTTCGGTCCAATAGAATTTGTCAAACGATATGACCTGGAAATGTCTTCACTAAACCGGCAAAGAATACTTTATCAAACTGCGCGGCAGAGAAGGAAAAAAAATGGGGAGAAATTATTATCAAACCGAGAAGAAAGCGAGGGAGAAAAAGAAAAGATTAATGGGCGGACATAGCTACTGACAACTACTAAAAATGCGATCCTTCTTGAGATGAGTCAGCGATGATATAAAAACGGGAGAAAATTCCTTTTTGTAGTTTCGAAGACTCGAGAGGAAACAGTTGAGTCGACCGTGTGACGTCATTGGCTGGATCTGGAGCTCGTATTACGCGATCCCGGACTTGATTTACTAATGAGAGAATCGGTTGTTTCTAATTTTCTGACAGTTGCGACGAATATTTTCAACGCGAGGAAGCTCATGAGCGGTGTGTGTACGGTTAAAGAAAATATTAATAAAATTTACGACTCGAGTCTGCAATATTTTTCTCCTGAAATGGAAATAGCGACGCCGAGCGAAATGCCCTCCGGACAAAACCATCTGTTCGTAAGTTCATCCGCGCTAAAGACTCGACTTTTGCGCAAGATGTCGAAGGACTGTGGGAGAACTTGCCCCAACACATGTGACACTAAATAAATTGCCCAAAGGTTCCAAAAAAGGGAAAAACTCTCGTTCGATCGATGATGATCTCCAAATGAGCGATCGTGTCTCGTTTATAATCCACCTCCAGCTTGATGGAAATCAAAGTGGCTGGCAAATAAAAGCCAACAGTTGGCCGTTTCGTCACACGAACGCCTTTCAAGAACGCGAAAGTTCGACGGGTTGATTCCAGAAGCGGTGAGAGGATTGCATTTGGTCGGAGGAAGAAGTTATTTCGGGACGCGCGAGTGGGATTTTTTATTATAATCGACAAGTCGAAATGCACCCACGCCGATCCACTTCCGTTTTTAAAACTGGTTCAACTAAGAAGTCACTTGGTGAAGGTTAATTCTCCATTTTTTCAAATTGGACACGTTTATATACTTTTCAACAAAATTTCCTACTTATTGGAATTCAACTACCACCAAATGAAATTCAAAACGCTATAAATTCTCACTCATGGGTTGGTTATTCCTCGACCAGGCGCATTGAGACTCATTTTTCCAACATGGGGAAAATGTGGGAAACAGTGGGTGTGGCGGGTCCTGGATCCAGTCCAATCGATTCAGGGTCCAAAATTTAGTGGAAATTGATACCCCACACACATAGATTGCAAAAAATCTCAAAAATCCATTTTTCGAAATACACATTTTGACCCCTACCCCACCCAAATTTGGTCCGATCGGGTTGAAAAGTTTCGAGGACCAACTAGAGCCATGAACGGACCCCTGACCAAAATTTCAGGTCTTTTGAAAATTGTTACTACCAGAGTCAGCGTGGATGGCGAACGGACATTTGCTAATTTCAATCTAGGCACCTTGAAACGTCCAGAAAAATTTTTTGGGGCCATTCGGAGAGGTTGACTTTTTGCATGAAAACATAGGTTCATTATTCAAGGAATAACCAACCAAAACACCAAAATGAATTTCGTTTGGTGGGGACCCTTGGTAAAGAGGAAGTCGTGTTAAGACTCCATGTACACACGTTACTCTTTCCTGAGGTCAACTCAACGGAACTCTTACAAGCCAAAATTTTATTCGAAAACACCAAAATGAATTTCGTTTGATGGAGATCCCGTGAGGGCTATTACTCACATCGCTCTTACCGTGGGTCAACTCGGCGGAACTCATCAGCGCCAAGATAAACGTCGTCAAGAGGATACCCAGGTGAAGAGGAAATCCCGTGAGGGCTGTATTAATACTCACATTACTCTTGCCGAGGGTCAAATCGGAAGAACTATTCAGAGCCAAAATGAAATTAGAAATCACCAAAATGAATTTCGTTCGGTGGGGCGCCCAGGTAAAGAGGAAGTCCAGCGAGTTCTATTACTCACGTTGCTCTTCCCGAGGGTCAACTCGGCGGAACTCTTCAGTGCTGTTGTGAAATTCGAAAACACCAAAATGAATTTCGTTTGGTGGGGCTCCCAGGTGAAGGGGGGATCTCGTGAGGGTTATTACTCATATCGCTCATACCAGGGGTCAACTCGGCGGAACTCTTCAGCGCCAAGATAAACGTCGTCAAGAGGAGACCCAGGTGAACACGAAATCCCGTGAGGGCTGCTTTAATACTCACATTACTCTTGCCGAGGGTCGAATCGGAAGAACTATTCAGAGCCAAAATGAAATTAGAAATCACCAAAATGAATTTCGTTCGGGGCCCAGGTAAGTCAGCGAGTACTCACGTTGCTCTTCCCGAGGGTCAACTCGGCGGAACTCTTCAGTGCTGTAGTGAAATTCGAAAACACCAAAACAAGTTTTGTTTGGTGGGAACCCACGGTGAAGAGGAAGTCTTACAAGGGACTTATTTACTCCCATTACCTACATTTCCCGGGGTCAAATCGGAGGAACTTTTCTGTACCAAAATATAATTCAATAACACCAAAATTAATTTCTTCAAGTTAAGACCACTGGTGAAGAGGTAGCTCCCGCGGGGGTCAAGTCGAAGGAAGTATTTTTATATAACAAGTGATGATTATTTTATTATTCATTATTATTAATCTATTTCATTCATATCGGTCATAACGACTCTCCTCCCCCCAGCACAAGCGTAGCTTATAGGGGGAGTAGCATAACCTGAAAATTGTATGTATTTTATATTTTTGTCTTCCAATAAAATGCAATTAAAAAAAAAAAAAAAAAAAAAAAAAAAAAAAAAAAAAAAAAAAACTCTAGGGTCAAAATGAAATTCAAAAACACCAAAATTAATTCCGTTTGGCGCGGAACTCGGGTGAAGAGGAAGTCCCATGAGGGCTAATTACTCGCATTACTCTTCTCGTTAGGGGGAGGGGGGGGGGGAGCTGTCGGCCGAAGTGGCTTTCCCTTCCTGGGGCCTCGTCGGCGGTTTTCCCCTTTTACAATTCTCCGCCAACCCCGGAAGGTCGGGACAAACAGGAGAAAACGCCAATCCGAAAGCCGCCTCCGGGTTGCGGGGATGCTGCGACAGATGTGGTGCCAGGAGTCCCGGCGCCAGACTCCTCCGCCTCTTCCCGCCTCCAGCGACAACCCGACGGGCGCCTCGCCGTCCGACGCTCGATACCCCGAGACGCAGGATGTTCCCGACCCCTCCGCCGTTCCCGCCGCGGTGTTTTCTATCTTTTCCACCCTGTTTTCCACTCAGGGACTCCCTTTTTCTACCCCCGGCTCCGAGGGACTTTTCCCCTTTATTGTCCCGAAACGGGGGGTTGGGGCCCCGTCCAGCCCCGCCACGGTGTTTTCGCCAGCGCCCGGGAAGAGGGATCCGCCTGGGATGAGCACAACGAGGAGTCATCGAGGAGGGAAGGTTTCAGGGAATCTTGAAAGGATTTATGACTCCGCACTGCTCGGGTGTTTACTCAGTTTCTTGACTGAGTTTTCTTTTACCGCCTCCGAACCCTTTGCCCTGATATCCCAGAGTATGAAAAACTACCCTGTTATCTCTCCAGCCAAACTGATAATTCAACAATACTTGATCTCTTCCAGAACTTCCTAGCTTCAACTGATAGCTGCTGCTTTAGCCGGCGCTATGCTCAAATGGAAATTAAGAATATTTACGTCGTGTTCACTTTCAACTCTTATAAAAAAAAAAAGTAATTGTATTCGCCCGATCTTCCCGTCAAATAAATAAAACTATTGACCACTTCATTCAGGGGGACTCCCAGCCAAATACAAGGGAAAAACCATATTTTCACTAATATCAATATATCAATTCATTTTTCACTTACATTCATATTCAATATTTTTAGTCAGCAACATGATAGTAAACTATATTTATAACACTTCCAAACACATTTTTTATGTTGTAAGCCTTTAAATTCAAGAGTACGTAAGCAAATGTTTTTTTTTCTTTTTTTTTTGTGTGCAATATAAATATATTTGAATAATTTGATTTTGCTGACGATATTTCCATTTCCGCAAATTGAATTGCAATTTTTTTCACAATTTTTTTGCACTAAATTATATTGCCAAAAGATGAAATTTCTAACCGCACTCGTTCTGATATTATACGGCCATTCGGCAATTTAATTCAGTGCCAAAAAAATGGTGGGAATAGTGTAATTTAAGCCAAAACACAGTAGATAGATAGAAACGGGGTCACTGTGGGCACAGGTAGAGATGCTCAAATGGAAATTAAGAATATTTACGTCGTGTTCACTTTCAACTCTTATAAAAATAAAAATAAAAATAGTAATTGTATTTGCCCGATCTTCCCGTCAAATAAATAAAACTATTGACCACTTCATTCAGGGGGACTCCCAGCCAAATACAAGGGAAAAAACCATATTTTTGTTCAAACAAAAACAGCCAAATTAATCAGGACTACCCCTTCGATTAAGGCACATCCCTATTTCGTAATAGAAACACCCCAACACTCCATGAAAATAAAACGATTTTGAAAAAACGCTTCAAATTTTTTTGCAGGAGTTGGTAATTCCTCGGATTAGGAGCATGGAGAATCAAATGAATTATTTGAGGGGTCAGAAGATTGTCACACATTATCAAAATACATGGTTATTTTGACCCCTATATTGACCCATTCCCTTCTCTGGTGTGAGGTAGTCGGTCCAGAACCCACTTCAATCCATTCAGCGTCCAAAATTTAGTGGAAAATGATATCTCACACGCCTAGGATCAGATACCAATTTGAACCATAACCTCTTGCGGTGGGCGCCAATCGTTCCGGGACTCGTCACATTGGATTCAGCGTCCAGGATTTAGTCGAGAATGGTATCCCACGCCCCTAGAATCGCCGGAAATCTCGAAAATCCATTTTTCAAAAACCACATTTTGACTACCCCTCCATTTGTTCCGATCGGGCTGACAAATTTTGAGGACCTACTAAACGGGTCCGTGAACTGAAGTGGACAGACTTTCGCTTATTTGATCTGGACACCTTAAAACGCCCAAAAAAATTTGAGCCGAATCGGAGAGTTTGACTTTCTGCATGAAAACAAGTTGATTATTCAAGGAAATAACCAACCGACAACAACACGATAGTGAATATTCCGTGGCGACTTTTTATTCGAGATCCAATACGAGTGTGGAAGATTTTTAGTTATTTCTTATAGTGAGTATCAGTACAGATAACTCACCAAATGCTGGATTGGCTGCTACAACATGGGGACGGAAATCGACCCACACCGCCTGCGCTCCTGAAATTAACAGTTGAATTTGAGTTTATAGTGGTTTTCATTCCAGTCATTTGCAAATAACGGAGAAAGGTGTGTTCTGATGTTCGTTGGTTGCTATTTTCTAAGACCACAACAACCTGCACGTTTTATGAATGTACCAGATGAGCAAACTGACGCCCATGATTGTAGCCAAACGTGATCATTCCATTCCTTCTCATATGGGAAGATCTACATATCAAATGACAATCATGAAATAGTCAGCTAGCACAACAGTTATGATCTGATCCATTGTCCAGTTGAGCTTTCCACAGCCCAGGAGCTCCAAATTGTATTGAACACCATCATCCAGAGCACCATTCCAATCAACACGAGTAAGACGAGAAGCAGACAAGAGACGTACAAAACACCAAAATCTTATATTTGGGCTGCAAATAGTTATTTTGTAGGAATTATTATGCTCAACACAACTTTTGGGCCTCAAGAACATCCAGAGCAAGAATAGCCCACTATGACTACCTTCAATTCTTCCACAGCTGTTATGATTTCTTGAAGCAAGAATATGGGGAAAACAGTGAGTGTGGAATGACCAGGAATCATTGCAATAAGCAGGTAGGTCCCCATTTTCACCCATACCCATTTCCAATGGCCTCCAATCACACTGAGACCCATCACAATGGATTCAGCGTCCACAATTTACTAGAAAATGATACCCCACACGCCTAGGTACCCAAAATATCCCGAAACTGGATGTTTCAGGCCAGGAACAAGGAGCCAGGAAGTAAGTAAGTACATAAGACTATTCCAGAAATAATAAACCAAAATGTGGTTGAATCCTTTAACCGTTCTAGGTGACCAGAAGGCGCCTTTTTCAGTGATAGTTGAGGATTTCACACCTACCAGTGTTTGATATAAACCGATCAGTGCGTTCAATGTTCAGATAGTTCTGGTATTTTTAGACTCTTATTAATAACAACCAACTGATAACACAACCCCACAAAATAAAAAAAGTCAAAGTCCATGAAAGCGACCTGTGGGGTTTTATGTTTTTCGGGTCGCTGATTTCGAATCTTTTGCCAGTTTTTTCAGATCAGATCGCTTTCAAGGTCATTTGAAGGTCAAATGGAGAAAATATAGCTAAAAAAAATATTGCTTAAAAAATCTGAAAAAATTCAGACATGGGTTTTTTAGAACGCTGAATCCGAATCCGGTGTTGGTTGACCTTCATGAGGTCAAGGTTAAGGTCATTTGAAGGTCAAACCAAAAAAATAACCTAAAAAAAAATTGTAAAAATTTATGTATGTGTTTGAGGGTTGCTGAATCCAAATCCAGGGTTGGTTCGATCATGTCTGGTTATCTGAAGGTCATTTGAAGGTCGAATTTTAAGAATAGGCTTAAAAAATCTGAAAAAATTCAGACAAAAGTTTTTTAGAACGCTGATTCTAAATCCAGTGTCGGTTGACCTTCACAAGTTCAAGGTCAAGGTCATTTGAAGGTCAAACCAACAAAATAACCTCAAAAAAAAATTGTAAAAATTTATGTATGTGTTTTGAGGGTTGCTGAATCCAAATCCAGGGTTGGTTTGATCATGTCTGGTTATCTGAAAGTCATATAAGGTCATTTGAAGGCCAGATTTTTACAATTTTTTTTAGGTTATTTTGTTGGTTTGACCTTCAAATGACCTTGACCTCATGAAGGTCAACCGACACCGGATTTGGATTCAGCATTCTAAAAAACCTATGTCTGAATTTTTTCAGATTTTTTAAGTGATATTTTCTACATTTGACCTTCAAATGACCTTGAAAGCGATCTGATCTGGAAAAACTGGCAATCGATTCGAAATCAGCGACCCAAAAAACATAAAACCCCACAGGTCGCTTTCATGGACTTTGACTTTTTTTTTTTTGTGGGGTTGTGTAATTATTTTAAACAACTTTACGGCCTGTCCGATTCTATAAATGTTCTGGAGCAATGTTTGTTTTCTCTGCTATAAGCGGTTTGAAGATGAGAGAGAAGTAGACGGAAGTAGTCAGACCAGACTTTAGAGATGTTCCAATTTACGAATGAAAACGAGAAACAAGGTCGACCTAAAGGATTTTCAGCTCATTCGTAAGCGTGTTACGTGGGCAGAACTTGCTCTCAAGTTCATGGACAACGCCAGCCACCTAAATTGTTGTATTAATTGAGATGTGGGCACTAAATTATGATTTGGGTGTTCTTTAGTGCTGCAACTCATTTTCAAACAATGATTTCTCCTCAATAATCCAACCCTTTTGAACATTACATGGGTGATTTTGAAACGTCAAACAATGCCCATTGATGAGATGTCATTAGAGGATCGTGTACATGGAACTTTATTAGAATTTGGATCATTTTAAAGAAACTGGGGGGCAGAACTGAAGTTTTGTCAAAAAAACTAGTCCTGCCCTTCACGGTGTTTATCACTTTTCAACCTCTTAGCTATCGATCCAAGTGTTGGTTGGTTATTCCTTGAATATTGGTTGGTTATTACCTGAATAATCAACCTATATTTTCATGCAGTAAGTCAGTCACTCCGATTCGGCTCAAAAGTTTTTTTTCTGGGCGTTTCAAGGTGCCTAGATCAAAATGAGCATAATGTCCGAACGCCGTCCACGGTATTTTGGGTAGTAGAAAATGTTCTAAAAACCTAAAACTTCGGTTAGAGACCCGTTTCCGGCTCTACTTGGTCTTTTTCAGCGCAATCGGACTAAATTCGAAGAAAAATGGGTTGAAATATGTTTTTCGTAGAACGGATTTTCGAAATTTTTGGCAATCTAGACATGCGGGGGGATCATTTTCCACTGAATTTTGGACGCTGAATCGATTGGTGCCCACTGACTATGGATGCGGGTCAAAATGGGTACCTACCTACCTATTTCGAAGCAGATTTTTGGGTACCTAGGCATGTGGGGTATCGTTCCCCCCAAAATTTTGGACGCTGAATTTATCAAGACGGGTCCAGACTGAATAGCGCCCCGTGGAGGTGCTTTTGGGTCAAAATGGGTACCTCATTACCTATTTTGAAAGTGGTTTTCGAGATTTTCGGGTACCTAGGCGTGCGGGGTATCATTTCCCACTAAATTTTGGACGCTGAATCGATTGGAATGAGTCTCCATGCTTCTGGTCCGAGGAATAACCAACCCCTGTGAATGAATTTGCAGCATTTTCTTGTTAATTCAGTTCATTTTTGGACTTTATATTTTAAAAACGTACATTATAATCGTGTTCTGATAGCATTTATTATTTATGTTCCATCAGCTAATCACCAAGTACTAGAAAGTGTTTCTACCTATTTACTTAACTGCCAGAGCAACTGAATGATTAATGCAATTTGATTGAAAGTTGAGAATTTGAGATGTGAGATCATCTCTGAAAATGAAAAACGTACCGCAGGCTCTCAGAAATGCATTTTTTCGCAGAACTCTAAACCATAAAATGCATCTGGCGCGCCATGAAATGCAACATCCACGATTTTCACACGCTTCTTTGCGAGTTTTTATGGAAAATACATCTTTAGATCTCAAAGGCGCGATCTTTAGGATCATGGCGTTTTTTCCAATAGTTAAAGAAACCCGAATCATACGAAATAATGTACAGTAATTTAATGCAGGTTCTACTAACTTGCTAAATTAACATTCAAGTAGATAAAATCCAATTTCTTGTTAATCGTGTTTGGATAATTCGTTGATAAATACTTTTTAAAAAAAAACTGTCGTGAGGAGCAGGACTAATGTTTTCCACTAGGGAAAAACTGTGGCCCTCCCCCCACTTTCAAAAAGGAAGATATGCTGTCTGATATTTAGGATTTGAGTTGTTTATCATTCTACGCTGTTACAGAGGAGGTTCTAACGTTTCAAAATCACTCAAGAAATGTTCTAAAGGGTTGAATTTTTTAGGAGAAATCATAGTTAAAAGTAGAGGGGCAGCGCTAAAGAACACCCTGATTTATATCACATTGATACAAGGGGAAATGCATATGCTTCGTCAATTCAAGGAGTCACTTCAAAAGGTGATAAGAAACATCACGTTCTTTGGATTTATTCAGAGAAGAGAGTTTAACGGTTCCAAACTAGAAATAGTAGAAGTAACATCGAGCGACGCTACAATCTCGAACGTGGTTTTGTACATATTGAAATTAGCTGATAAGGGATTTCGTGTTGATTCAACCACGAAGAAAGCGAAGATTCCACATTTCAGTGACGAGTTTCTTCAAAAGCGTGGTAGCGCATTTTACTCTTCATCGATTGGTTCGAATGCAATCAAAGTCTCCGAAGTGAATGCAGATTACGTCAGGCTCTGTGGGATTTAATCGATAAAAGACTTAATTGAGCGAGTAATCTTCTTCACTCGAGAAACACAAGACCTTCGTATCCACCTTCGTTCTCTCGTGAGATAACGCAAAGAACAAATTTAATACTCGAATGATTCACCGCAAGCTAAAATAAACCAGACTGTGAAGCAAGTCCCTTGTCCGCTGCACAGCAGTCCATCTGATCTGACGAAGTGAGAAAACTCGTGAAGAGTTGCGTTCAACTCTTTTCTACTTCCACTATCGATCCATTTTAACGAAAAAAATACAATAAAATCATCAATTAAATCAAATCGAACGTACCTGAACTCGAAACGAAATCAAAACAAAAAAAACAAACTGTCAACACAAATCAAACTGTAAAAAAGGTAGAGGTTACAGAAATAACAGGAGCTAAAACACACCCAAGGCCCCCACCCCCACCTTGTTGTGTCTATGACGTCATCAGGATCAGAGTGACAGCCAGTCGATACGAGTAGTCTGCAGATGAAAATCCGTGGAAGTGGCAAAATTTGGGATTTTTCGGAGCGATTGAGAAGTCCAAAGGATTTCTCTTTTACGAAAAAGTGTCCATAAAAAATGTCTTCAATATTCATTTTATTGATATAATGTCTGCCACTGATCCGGTTGTACAGAATGATAAAGCACACTTGGTTAGCATCTGTTAAATTCCTCCTAGAACGAGGTCGACCTTTCTATTATACATTAACGTTTTCAATATTTGTTGTTACTTCGAACGCTTGATTTTCCCCCAATCTGTACTATTTAAAAAACATGATTTTAAGGTGTTTTGAGGGATTAAAATAGCAGCAGTATTCAACCACTCACAGTGGCAGCGGCTGTGTTCTCCCTAGACAGACCCCTTACAGTGTTACCCTCATAGCGGCTCTCCCGCCCATTTCTTCTATGAATTCATTATAATTTGAGTTCAGTTACTAACTCATTGGCACCTACTGTTTTATATTCGTTTTGCCGGTTGGAGGTCGACTCCAAAAACTCTGAGATAGTAATAATTTTACAAGTTATCAGTCTTTCGTATCGCTAACCCCAACAATCATAAAAATAATACGTCTAAAGGAGGAGCGGCAAGACACAGTAGAGAAACTGCTAGTTCCCTAAATTAACTCCTGGGGAAGAATTTTACCACTTTTTGACCTCCAAAATATACCAAATTTGATCCACAACCATGGTTTACGTATGAAAACTACAAAAACGATGTAACTGGCTGCTTCTTGGCCACATAAACTGTGCCACCTGAATCAATTCTGCAAAGACATTTTTTAAAATTTGAAAATAACCTAAAATGCCCACTTTTAGACCCCCCAATTTCACAAAATGCTCAATTTCTAACAGAAAGTCGATGGTAAACCACGCAGCTATTCATACCGGGGTCCTAGTTACGTGGACGTCCTTCTGGAATAATTTCCATTTTGCGAATTTTGGACACAAAAATACCTCTTAGAATTCTTTTAGAGGCTTCGTTTTCGAGTTAGTCACCATTTGAGTTATTTTCTAGTGTTTCTGATTTTATAGCTAGCTCGATAGATGGTTTTATATAATAGTTAGGTTCGCGAAACTAAGAACGTTGTGGGCGTTTGTCACGCTTCATTATGGCTCCAAATTCTCCCAGGTCCCCCGGAAATATCGAATAACCACTACCAAAATGCACATTTTTTCCTACCTGAACTCGAAAGCAAAGCCTCTAGAGCTAGGGTGTTCAATCTGCGGCTCATCTAGGAAATATTACAACTGTATATGTGCGACTCTTTTCTCAGTTGACGTATATTTGTTGTTCAAATCGAATGCACAGAACAACTGCAATTGAAATTCATTTGAAGATAAATTTAATCATGTCTCTTTACTAAATACTTGTGATATATCTTCCATAAATATCTGACACTTCACAGTCATGCATTATTAATGACATCGTTCATTGGCAGGACATACATTTGTGAACAATTTTCAAGAATGAAACATACAAAAAGGAGAAATTAAGTAAAGATGAATGATGAAAATCGTCAGAATTCGTCAACAATCGCAACTTCTTCAATTGAACTCAATATTGATGGAATATTTTCTAAATAGAAATATTAAATATATCAATAATTTTTTGTTACTTTTTTTACACTTAAATGTGGCTAACAACAAATAATAATAAAAATTGCATAACACAAGTCGTTTTTGGTTGGTTATTCCTTGAATAATTAATGAACACTGTATGCCGTCCGCCTTCCTTACCGATTTTGGTAGAAAATTTTCTACAAATTTGAAATTTTGGTCAGGGACCCGTTTCCGGCCCTAGTGGGTCTTTGAAACTTTTCAGCCCGATCGGACCAAATTTGGGGTATGTAGGGGTCAAAATCTGTATTTTTAAAAAAACGGATTTTCAAGATTTTTGGCGATCAAGGCCTAGGTATCATTTCCCACTAAATTTTGGACGCTGAATCGATTGGAATGAGTCTCCTTGCTCCAGGTCCGAGGAATAACCACTCTTCGTAAATGAATTTACAGCGTTTTTAAGGGACGGCCTTGGGTAAAATTGCTTTTTTCAATGTGGCCCATAAGACCTAAAAGGTTGGACATCCCTGTTCTAGAGCATTAATTGTTTTTTGGCCCACTTGCATAGTGGGGACTATGCCTGGTTTCAGTTTTTTAAAAATATGATTTAACTCTTTTGTATTTTCTATTTAAAAAGAGGTATTGCAATAGTTACGGTTAAAGCTGTTTTACGTATTTGTTTCGATATATGGGACCAGCATGACCAAAGAAACAATAGCGAAAATCCTCAAACTCAAAAAAGTTATTGAGAAGAGGGAGAACACAGAAATGAATCATTTTTCTTACAAATTTCTCGTATTGCCCCTCGCCTATCGCCAGTGATTGTACTTGTATTGCATGACGGATGTGAAATCAGATCCCAGAAACCATCCCTAAAGAAAACCTCCCCTCGTGGTCGTTACCCTAGTCGTTCCGTTCAGTCGGCATAACAATTCGCAACAACTTTATTTATAGTCGTATTAGTTTCAGATAGGGAAAGAAAATGGTGTAGAACTTCCGATTTTAGGAGGAGATCCCCTCCCTTTGTCTCCACCCTTCTTGCGATAGATATTTTTGTACGACTTCCAGCATGTAAATGTGGTATTTGGAAAGTTGATGCTCAGTGGATAGTGGAACATTTATTGCGAAAGCGTCTCTAAGGTGATTTATGTCGTCGGTGCTGATTTTCTTTTTCATTTTAAACACTCCTCTAACGCCTGATGTTTAGAAGAATACCAAAGGATTCCAGTTCGCTTACATGGGACCATCTACAGTTAGGATGAATATTTTCATGAGGCGACATGAGTCAGAACCTTTGACATTAAAAAATTCTGTCACGTCATAATAATATGCTTTTATGTGTGTGATTGCTTTTATACAGTTTTTCTCACCCTCTGTCAGTATTATTCATCAGCAGTGAAACAGTAATTGGCTCCGGATGCAACCCCCCCCTTTTTTTTATTCACTTTAGTGACAGTTGAGGAGACCATGCACCCCCCCCCCCCCTTGACCATTTTCTTTGACCTTTTCAGCACAAGTTCTACATCTTCCTTTAATCCATCTACTTTCCACATTAAATACCCCAACCATAGAGGAACAATTACGGATGTTTGGCATTCATTTGTCTATTTGTACTTTCAACAACAAAAATTAGTGGTTTATAAGGGGTTTATATGTTCTGGTTAGCTCGAGATGAGTTTTATACCTAAAGTTCAGAGTTTAAAATGAAATTTGGTGTCTCTGTCATTGAGTGCCTATTTACCCATTTTGAATGTGTGTTTTCCAGATTTCAGTACCTAGCGTGGGTATATTCTCCACTAATTTGACTCAATAAAATGTTTGGTGCTGAAAGTCATCAAATTTTGAATGTTTTTTCGAATTTGAACCCTGAGCCTAATCGATTGGAACGGGTTGGGACTCGCCACACCACTGTTTTTCCCCATTTGAAGTGAAAAATGTGGTTCTATGCGCCTGGTCCGAGAAAGAACCTACCCGTGTAAAAGAATTTGCAGCATTTTTTTTTTTTTTTTTTTTTTTTTAGAAAAAGCATTTATTTTTTTTCCTAATTTGTTGCCTATTCTGAAGACTTTTTTTAACCAGAGATCCAGCTAACAAAATAAATCATGATGAAATATTTTCAACGTTTTTCGTTTGCCGAAAAATGTTCCAGGAAACGGTAAAAATTCCATGTTTTTTTACAAGATACTTCGTTGTTGAAGAGGGAACAATTTACAAAATTAAATACATTTCCTGATGATTACGTTGTACAGTTTCCTGTTGGTTTAAGACCATGGTTTTCCCATTAGCTTGACACCTTTCGGGCTCCTCATAAACCCCCGCTGACTGTCCACCAACCCTCCGTCGTAATGACAGCCCCAGCTCAAGAGCCATTGCCACCCCTAGTTCCAGTTCACCCCTCGTTCACCATCTCTCAAGTTTTTATTGCATTACGACAAACAGCTCACTGGAGAGCTCATCCGTCCCCGAGCGTTTTACATTTATGGATTAAATGCTCCGATTGTTAATCCGATAACGGCGGTTAACGCTACTTCATCTTGATTAGTGTCTTTCCGCTGGCCCCTCCTCTTCGATCAACCGCTGCGTTATAATTTTGGATGTCACCCAACTTAAATGAAGTGGAATCACTTAGGACGGGGAGGTTGAGTCATCTTTAGGGCGACCGGAGAACATTTTAACGACTCCCTAGTAATTGTGGCCTTTTCATTTTGTGCTGTTGATAGAAATCGATCTAGCTTAAAAAAAAAAATCATGGTCCGAACGCAATTGCGCCGAACTGCCCTCTGCGAAGAAGGATAAAGCCGCTGGGCTCTCTTTTTATGGATTTCTGTTAACTCGAGAGGTCGCAAACTAATCAGATATGCGTAGAGTACGAAATTTCCCTATTTTAAAGACAATGGTCATACTTACAACCTCGAGACACGTTTTACAGACATAATTTAGGTACGTACATACATTACACACCGCCTATAATTTATATTTATTCGGTATTAATTATTTAGCGGCTTAGTCGAGACGAAATAACGCCTAAAATGCGAGAATCTGCTTTTTCCTTCCCTACAGGGTGTACAATTTTGTGCCTGTCACAGAACAGGAGCCCATTCTGAAAGCTTGTTTCAAATCGAAAACGTTTTCTAAAAAAGTTGTTTTGTTTTCAAGCTATTTAAAATATGAAGTGTTACTATTACGAATATTACACCTCTGTATTCGCCTTGGTTAAAAGATATAACAAATTTGCCTAAACTTCCTTCTTTCAGATACATTTCGAAGGTAACATCCAACAATATTCGAAATCAGAAATTTCATTTTGCCGTCCAGACCAAAACAGCTTTTGAATGCACCGAAAAAGCCCAAATTTTCGTAAATCCAATCTGTTTGAGCACTTGTTGTGCATAACCAATTTTAAGGCCAATAGCAGAGAAATGGAGGCATGATATTAGCAGCCCCTACGAGTAGATATTTATGAGTCGGTGTTTCTCAAAGCATGCCTGGCCTTGGTTTTGCCTTCTTCTATATTCCTGATGAACCGAGTTGCAGACAACGCGTACTGCATTACTACTTCATCTTCTCGACAAACTCATCCGACAAAGGAGAGCTTTCAGAAGGTCCTCCAAGTACACAAACGATCCCCCTTGCCAAGTTTGATCATCTTTCCTTACTACTCCTTTTGTGATTGATTGTCTTCGGCTTGTGCTATTCGCCCATTCGTCGTCATTTCCGATCTTGGGGTGGATATATATGGCAGTCATTGTGTCCCTAGTTCGACTTGTGCGCTTTTTCTTCTCTTCGACCCCAACTCCATGGCGCATCCTGTCTCGGGAGTTTCCGCTTCACAGGCCATTGCTCGCCTTCATTCCTCTCGTCCCCGACAGCCACTCAGTACCACCGTACTTGATTGTCGTCGATGTATATTCATCCTCAGCACTTTTCGCCAACGTAGAGGGAATTCTAGGAAGAGAGAACATTAGCCGAGGATGGGGGAAAGCTGCCGAGTCATCATCACGAACTAAGTGAAGAACCAATATCCCTTGGAACTGTAAAGTTCGCTGACCACATCTTCACGTCAATTTCATACCGCTCTTCATATGGGTTGCCAGATTTTGGTTGGTTATTCCTTGAATAATCAACCTATGTTTTCATGCAAAAGTTCAACCTTTCCGATTCGGCTCAAATTTCTGTTCTGGACGTTTCATGGAATCTAGATTCAAAAAGGTCAATGTCCGTCCGCCGTACGGCCGTCCACTTTTCGTTCCGTTTTTGGTAGTAGACAATTTTCTAAAAATCTGGATCTGGGTTAGGGGTCTGTTCCCGGCCTAGGACGGTCCTCGAACTTTTCAGCCCGATCGGGCACCAAATTTGGGTGGGTATGGGTCAAAATGTGTTTTTCAAAAAAATGGATTTTCGAGATTTTGGGTGATTCATAGGCGAGCTGGTGGTATCATTTCCATTACATTTTGGACGCTGAATCCAATGAAATTGGGTCCCCAGAACGATTGGAACCCACTGGTAAGAAAGTATGGTCTCAAATTGGTATTATTACCCATTTTGATATTGTGTTTTCTGGCACCTAGGCGTTTGTGGGATCATTTTCCACTAAATTTGGACCCTGAATCGATTGGAATGGGTCCGGGACCCGCCACAACCACTGTTTCCCCCATTTTCCCCATGTTGAAGAAATGAATCTCCATGCGCCATGGTCCGATGGTTCAAATTAGTTTCCATGCGCCTGGTTCAAGGAATAACCAACCCGTGCGTAAGAATTTGCAGATTTTTCAAGTTAATTTCAAGATTAGCAAAATGGCTTCAACCAAGAAATCGTTGACTTCCCATTAAAGCTAACAACAGTGGGTTTCAGATATGTCAAATTTCTGTGAATAAAACATTCGAGACATTCGACAGCATTTTTGCAACATTAGTCTTCCAAAGCATTGATTTCCGTATGATTGTATCAATATTTCTGACCAATTGTATTACGTACCTACGAAAATCATAAATTTAATCAAAAACACGATTATGAATCACGTTTTTAAAATATAAACTCCAAAAATAAAGTAAATTAACGAGAAAACGCTGCAAATTAATTCCCAGAGGTTGGTTATTCCTCGGATCTGGAGCATAGAGACTCAATCCTATCGATTCAGAGTCAAAAATTTCGTGTAAAAAGATATTCCACACGCCTAGGTACCCACAAAATTTTGAAAGCCCACCGTTGAAATAGGAAGATAGATACCCATTTTGACCCATAATTGTTATCGTTCCGTAAACCCGTCTCATTGGATTCAGCGTCCCAAATTTAATCGAAAATGGTACCCCACACGCCCAGGTCGCCGAAAATCACGAAAATCCATTTATCAAAAAACACATTTTGACCCCTACTTCTAAAAATGTTTTGCAAATTTTTACAATACGATTACTACAATAAATTTACTTAACGAAAATATTTGCCTTGGAATTCAAATGATTATAATAAAAAATGAAAAAACTTCCCGGTGAATGATTTTCACAACGGTTTAAGTATTATCGTATGTGGATATTTCTCGTTAGGGAAAGCGTGATATTCATCAGAATCAGTGTAGAAAGTTATGGTCGCCTATAACCATAACTATGTATTAGGAAGTATGTACCTCTATGCTTTTAGACCATTGAACATGTAAAAGTTTGCTTGAACATGTGTTTGTTTTTCTCATATATTAATTCCAACTCGTGACCGTATATTTTCCATCCTCGTTCCTTTTCCTCATTCAAAAATCTCAATGGCTCGTGTTATTTATGCCTGTTTAACTTGATTGTTCAAATCATAAATGGAATTGGTCGAACCGAAACGCTAACAGTTGTGCCAGCAGTTAGAGCCCCTGTCATACTCGACATGTGGTCGGTTAGTGTCAGCGCCCACATCCCACCCCAAGATAAACATTCGAATCTGATAACCAGCCTTCCATTCCGTATATTACTCGAAGCTTCAATCGGCAATGGAAAGATGTTGTAGTAGCGAGGAAGTGGAGGGGGTTAAATACGCGATCTACTGAAGGGGATGTCTTCGTTGGCGGATGAGGTTGTAAAATATATCGGATCGAGGCGTCTGAGGAAGGGCCATTTGATAAAATCTGATTCCCTTCGACCCCACTTCCAATCAATCAGATAAAGTTGTCACTGTTGTGCTCCACCCCTAGGCTCTCACTAGATTGCGTTTTATTTCTGAGGAGATAATAAATACACTTCGCAATACCGATTTATTGTTATAATATGCTGGTTATGTTTTTCCCCATGAGAAACCTTTCGAGGCCGTACTTCAACTTTTTCTTCACTCCCTTATTAAATTTATTTCTTGTATGCCGGGTATTTAAATGTGTGCAGTGGTTAGCCATGGGTCAGAAGTCAAAGTGACCGGGAAAAAATAAACAAGACGACTGGTAGTAACTATAACGTATATATTTATAATATATAAGATGTTGCAACAGCACACCGAAGATCTCCGCGTATATTATATTATAATCTCTAGTCATCGTCCACACCGCCAAGTTTGTTCTATGTAGAAGCAGGGCTGCAATCCACGAAGGTAAGCGACCGTACGGAAGAGATGTGGTTGCTTTCCTGAAACAGAATAATTGTCAAGAAATGGTAAATTTTGAGTTGATTTATAAGGCCTAAAAACTCTATTATAATTATAAATATATTGTTTTTGAATGCACCAGTTACGTTAATAATCCCATTGAGTCACTTCTAGACAAAACAATGTCTTCGGCGTGTACTGAATATCGGCGAACCTATTTCTTCTCAATGTACTGAGATCACTACAGGGCTACTCCGTGTTGCGTTCCTGGTCATTCCTGGTCGCGCCGTCTCCGAAGTTGGAGACAGTCAAGTTATTCAAAAATTCGTTTAATTTTAAATAAAATCTTTTGGCAGTCCGTTGTTTCCGTTCGTGACCTATAGTATTCGCGGAACAGTGAGTTCGTCATTGCATCTTCAACCGGTTTCCAATCATGCTGACGCAGATCGTTATTCGCCTACCTTGGCGTCCTTTCAACGCTCGGTTCTGATGAATTCACGGCTGAAGGTAACCTTAGTGTGCATTTGATATTCAGTCCCTCACGCGCTCTATTGGCTTAAGGCCCCGTTGTTACAGTATACGAAGGCACCTTTACAAATATTTTCATAGGTATAAATGTAGGCGTATTCTCATCCGATGGACGCACTTCAATGTGCACAAGCGCCCTATTCGTTCCTGTATCGGTGTTCCGAAGTTGCATATATCGACTTGAGCTCGTCCCTTCAAGGTGGAAATACGCAGTAATAACAATGGTACTGAAGCCCGGATAAACGAAGTGTGATCCAGCCAATTACAGGCCCATAAACTTACTCTCCTTGCTAAAAAATGTCTTCGAAAGTACCGCATCTTCTTGAAACTCTGGATCCTGTTGTTCCAGGACACGCTATTTGGCTTCAGAACTTCTCACTCTTGTGCCCAACAACTCCACCGAGTGGTTACAGATCTGGGAGCCTATGAAAGCAAATCGATTTGCCATGCACTATTTCTCGATATGAAAATAGCTTTTGACAGGGTCTGGGTCCCAGGGTTACTGGCCAAGCTAAAAAGTCTCTCTTGGACAGCGTATACAGGCTGTTAAAATCCTACTAATGTGATATAACCTGCAGTGTACTGCTTGTGGCTACTCTTTCTTATTCTCGTCTTGAAGCCAAACCGGTGAATTGAACGAAGTCTCCCCTATGATCACGGAGCAGGGAGAAAGGAAGAATATGATGAACCAAAGGGGATGACGTGGAACCGGGATAAAGTTGGAGCGAATGGTGGAAACCCTCTGGGGGCGTGGCCAAATGTTGGCTATGAACTAGGAAGTCCCACCCCTTCTCCAGGATGTGATCTCGGATTCCTAAACATGAATTCCCGTTCCCCTCACCGCATCCGTTGGCCTGTTAAATTTAGGTGGTTCAAACTATAGAAATACAAATATAAAAAAATTATATACCACTAATAGGATCGGTATATTTGCTGAGGTTCGCAATCGATTTAACGGGCGGTTGAAGAAGCCTTGTAAATCTCAAAAATCATGCCGTGACAAAATCATGCTTTACAAGACCACTCCTGTAGCAGCCGTGGCATTCCTGTTATGTTGAGCATGCGCTGCCATTCAGCCGAGGACTGTCTTCATGTCTTATTTCCAATTGGCATTCTCTCCAGGTAGCCATTTGTGTGGGCATTGCTGGTCGCCAACTTTTGTCGCCAGTGTTGGAATCAGCAACCCCACTCGTACAAATCCGAGTACGCCATTTTCAATGTGTTTTATCTTTTTCTATAGCCTTTAAAGTCTTTTATAAGCCCGGACCTGAGCCGCTCGAAGGAAAGGGTATAACGTGTAACCTGCTCTACCTCCTGTGTACTGCACAGGGCCCAAGACAGGCTCATTACTGACATACTCCGGCTTTTCTCCTCGAAACTTACGTTTTCATACATGCCATCTCTGGCCAAACGGTTCATCTTCTCAACCAATCGCTTCGCTATCCTATAGAAAATGCGCAATACGTTAAAGTGGCTCGCCTTTCATCCTGGTTGCCCTTAAAAGTATAGGATCATTCCTGAAACCTCAATACAAACCGCCAGCAGTAGCTTTGACTGGATAAAACGTAACTGTTATTGTTCCGCTCCGCGGATTCAGGATTTTCGTAGCGTCCTTTTTCCCTTCCTTCGTTTTCAGTGCCTCCCCTTTCTACTACAGCTTTATTATTTTCTTTTTTTTTTTTTCTTCTAAAGATGACTTCAGATATTTATGACCGCATAGAAGAGACGGGGGACATTACATGGATAGACTGAACGAAGTTTTGTCAGCTTTCCTTTCTCATTGGGACAGTGGCGCGGGGAGGAGTCACTTTAATGGTCGGAGGCGCCACTTCTTTCTTGTTGAAGCCCCCCCAACCAATCCTCTCCAATATTTTCAGTTCTCAGGGTTTCTTTTTTGTTCCCTTATAAAAAGGGTTCGTTTTTGCGTCTTTTCCGTATTTGTAAAACGTGATGTGTTTATTGAGGGTCGCCTACAATTGCGTTTCATTTAACACTTATTTTGGTTGGATCTTCTTTTAATAATCAAACTATGTTTTCATGCAAAAAGTTTTTCCGGGCGTTTCAAGCTGTCTAGATCAAAATAAGCATCTGTCCGTCCGCCGTCCACGCCGTTTCTAGTAGTAGAAATTTTTTCAAAAATCAGAAATTTCGGTCAGGGACACGTTTCCGGCTGTAGTTGGTCCTCAAAACTCAAAACTTGTCAGCCTGATCGGACCAAATTTAGGGGGGGGAGGGGGCAAAATGTCTTATTCGAAAAATGGATTTTCGGCAATCCAGGCGTGTGGGGTATTATTTTCCACTGAATATTGGACGGAATATTCCACTGAATCATTGGAATGAGTCAGGGACACCCCACACTCCCATTTTCTCCATGTAGCCTCGTCGGCATCCATCATAAAATATAAAGTTCTGGGAAGTGGGTGGTATTTCTCCGAGACGAAGTTGTCTATTCTCACTAAATCGGTTAAAATGGTTCAACATCGCAGTTTGCACAAGTATGACATCGAAATGGGTGATAATACACATAAAACAACACACATAAAAATTACTACTTTATTCAGTCGAATAAGCATTCAAACGACTCTGATTCAAACTACTTTTTCCCAGAAAGTCCCGAGTTCTTTTCCCTCAAATTGATGAGTATAATTTCAGAGGTAATATTAGTCAATAAGCTCTATATTACAGCGTAATCTTGGCACTCGTATGGCACTTATGAGAATGTAAAAATATATTCAATTAATTTTTAACGTTTCATGTAGAGGACTCTCGAACAACGGGAGGAACAATAGGCAATTCCATCTGTTCAGTTTCCAACTTGAATGTAACTTTACGAAGGACCTTCACTAGTGCCTCTGTAGCACACAATATCTCACCGAAGAAAGAGAAATATTTTTCTATGGGAACCTCGATTCCTTTATAATAAATATTTCTGTTTCAAAATGACAAAAAATTAGAACTGCACTTTTTAGAACGCGCTTCAACAACCGTACAGCTCATAAGTTCGTGCTAATCCACCATGCGCTCTCAAATATAAAAATAAATTACATGAATAAGTACAAATGCCTACTCTAGGATGAATTTTTGCTATTCCCCAAGCTACAACCCAAACCTACTGCCATTCCAAATTTGGACAATTTAAGCCGTAAACGTCCTAATTGTTTTACATTTCTCAGAAGCATTTCTATTCGCTCATCAACAATATAATTCATCTTCTATTCGATTTATCTTTTCTCTAACAAAAATATTTTAATCTGTATAATGCTTCTATTATTAACCTCCTATTTAAAAATGTTTCTAATACTTAAATGGATGGCTTGAGTTGATAATATCACTGAATAAATAGAATAAGATTCGATAATAAATTCGCTGTCAAATCACAAGGACGACCTCTTGAGAAATATCTCATTTGTCACAAAATATAGTTCTGCAGCGATTAAATAAGTAGGTAGTTCCGTGTAGGTAGTAATTAAGCTAAATTTCTGACTACAACGTACTCGATTATGACGAGTACCTGCTTTATCCACACTTTGAACTTAGCTAATACACTGATGAGCGAAATTGAGGGCATCTTCGTCGTAAATTGAACATCAGGTTAGAAATTGTCCTGTCTTCAGTCTCCGTCATCATCACTTCATTCGCTTTTGGCGACACAACGAAATTGAAACATCCTAAAATAGTGGAGAAGCCAAAATACGACGGAGAAGGCGAAAAACCACTTGAGGTATGGCAGGTCAACTGAGAGGACTCCAAAGTGGATGAGTGACGTGATGAGGAGACAGCGCGAAAATTCAATCAAAAAAGCGTTGGGTCGGTTTTCAAGCATGTAGCCGATGATGGTGACTGACGCTAGAACGTATGTGACGAACATCACGGCAGTGAGTGGATCCATTGTCTGCAAAAGAAACAGTTTCTGTTATCAACTATCTCAGCATAGATGACACAAGTTTATCACGTTCAAACATTTGCACACTTCATTGAATTGGGTTTGGTTGCATGCTACTCGTTAGGCTAGGCCTCTGCAGAGACCCAGGGACGATACACTAGCGGGAATAGATTCAGCAAATCAGACACAAAATGGCCGAACCAACTGCCTCTCCTCTTGCTCTCTGGATTCAGCTCTCCCTCTGGATTCAGCATGCAAAATTTAGTGGAAAATTATACCTCGCACGCTTAAATCGCCAAAAATCCTGAAAATTTGGTGCGATTTGGCTGAAAAGTTTCTAGGATCAATGTAGAGCCAGAAACGGGCCCCAAAATTTCAGATTTGTTGAACATTTTCTACAGCCAAAAATCTACAGTCCAAAAGGACGGCGGACAGACATTTGCTTATTATGATCTAGACACCTTGAAACACGCAGAAACAATTTTTGGGGCAACTCGGAGAGGTTGACTTGCTGCATGAGAAAACATAGGTTGATTATTGAAGGAATAACCAACCAAAACGAAGGCTGCAGGCACCGTACAGCCGCTCCTGTTTTGTGTGTGGATCCCACTGGACCCATCCCAATGATCATTTTTGATAGGTTATTAAGAGCGAACTCCCCTTGGCCTGCTATGAGCTCTATTACGATCGCAGGTTCCTATTACACGTTCTACTTTTGGCCAGGTCCAAGGGCCAACAACCCTGAGAATGTAGAAGGAGAGGCAGTTGGTTCACCCATTTTGTGTCTGATTGGCTGAACATATTCCTGCTATTTTGTCGTCCCTCGGTCTGCAGAGGCCTGGATGGCCTAATGAGCAGCGTACCGGCCTTTTTTGGGGAAAATTAGGTCTCTAAGAAATTTGAGAGGAGGAGAGCAGAAAATGTAATGGTCACATAATAACTCACCAAGTATCGCTGAGCGAGATCTTGAAATCCGAAAACCACTGCGACGAAATGCAAAACAATATACGCGTTGCACCATTGAGGGATTTCCACGTCGAACTTTACCCTATTTTTAACCTGAAAACATCAGAAAATGTTAAAATCACCAATTCATTTTCTTGATACGTATTTACATTATGGATCTGGGCCGACGATTTTATATTATTTTGTGTTTCGACGCTTGTTTATCGCAGGTTTCTTTCTATCTTGTTTGCCACAAAATCCTCCTTAATAATTCACAGTAAACATCCATCGCTTACGTCAATTTTGTCTTCGTCTGCTCCCGTCCAAGGCCTCCCTGGGAGCCAACTTGGTCCTTTGACCACAGCTGAGATCTTATTCGTCCATCCTTCCATCGATTTAAATTTGTTGACTACGTTCATGTTGTAGAAAGACTGTCAGACAAAATAAATAATAAATAAGTCCATTGATATTGATTTCTAGGGCGAACTGATTTTGTATTTATTTGCTACTCTCGGGATGGACGGGGATCGGGCAAGAAATGTATGGAGTGAGTCATACCTGTAGGTAGAGGGGATCAAAAGATGATGGTGTGTAAACAAGCCCGAATATAATTTCTTCTTTCGGCTCTTCGGCAAACGTTCCAAAAATACGGTCCCAGATGATCAATGTCCCTCCGTAGTTTTTGTCCAGGCACTTCAACGTGCTGCCTACAGCAAGAAAATACTTTTTTTTAAAGTCTTGTTGGGGTGCATGTATAGTAGGTGGAATTTCGGTGGATTTCAAACGTTCAAACAGATTTCAGATCATTCAAACTCACCATGATGCACTCGGTGGTGTCTGGCAGTGTTCAAAATCCATTCGAGAGGACCCAAATTCCTCACGATTTCAGTGTGTATCCAGAATTGATACAGAAGACTGAACTGCAGATGGATCAGGAATATCGAGGGAGGGATGAACAGCGCGAGTGGGAGGTAAAAGAGCTGCAACGAGATTGTAATTTTATATTGTCGGCAAGAAAAATAAGCTGTAAGCCTAATCAAGTAATGCCAGTTGGGACTTACCGAGCCACACCATCCTTGAAGTACAGACTGCCTCAAACCCACTGTCAAATTGTAGTCTTCGGAACTGTGATGCACTTGATGTTGAGCCCATAGGACGTGCACTTCTGTACTTCGATAAGAGAAAAAGAGAAACATCAGGTTTACGAATGGGACGATTTTACTACGTGCTTTTATGGGTGAAAAAGGCGAATAGGACGAAAATAATCACCATGGCAGGCTCTGTGGACCCAGTAATAGCAAAAATCAACGCCGAGAGCAGCGATGTACCAGGTAGTTACTGAGTCCCACGGAAGTTCGGCAATTCTGTAGTTTTTGTAGATCCACACGTACGCTGCACTTTCGCTCCCTCGGTATATCAATCTGAAATCATCAAAATGCTGTAATTAGTGCGACAATCTGACCCAGGGTTGAGTTTCTATTCCAGGTAAGCCAGAAATAACACAAAAATCCTAAAATGTGAAAAATTATTTACAGGGGTTGGTTATTCCTCGAACCTCGATTCAGCGCTCAAAATTCAGTGGAAAACGCCTAGGTACCCAAAAATCTTGAAAACCCACTTTCAAAATAGGAAGATAGATACCCATTTTGACCCATAACCACCACCAGGTGGGTGCCAATCGGTCCGAGACCCATTTCAATCGAATGAGTATACAACATTTATCGGAAATGATACCCCACATGCCTGGATCGTCAAAAATCACGAAAATACATTGTTCAAAAGACACATTTTTATCCATACCATTCACAAACAATAGAAATAAAACCATAAAAAAGTGACTATTGATTATGGGGAAGGGGGGGGGGGGATGTAGTCACATTACAGGTCCTATGGATTGACACAACCAATTTGAGCTGACTAAATTGCAATGGCTAAATTTTCCGAAAATTTTGGGGATGTTTAATTCTCATTTTCACCAATTTTTTGGTTCCCTCATTATTGTTGTATTTTAGGAGAGAAATTCATTTTTTAGGTGACCACTGATCAATCATACGCTTTTTCGGCGTTGGTATAATTTTTTTGAAATGCGGTTATCTAATCGGTTATCATGAATGATTTAGAAAAAAAAATTTTTTTTTTCTTTGGAGTCCTTCAATGGCTGGCGAATTGAATTGAGATTGATGTTGTACTGCAACATGATTATGTAGAGCAGTTAATTGCGTCTCGACAATGAATCAGGAAATGTCTTCAAGGAAGTTTGAAATCAATGTGCGCACTGGATGATCATCATTCATTCGATTAAAATGTAAACATTATACATTCTCACATACCCGGGTAACGAGCATTGGTCGATGATTGGCTACATGCCAGCAAATGCTCATCGAATACCGGTACCCGAGAGGTTGTTCCATTTACATCATCCTAAGAATCGGGCTCAAGATTGTTTTTCTCTTCCCTCAAATTAACGATGTTATATTGGGGCATGGATCGGGAACGGGTTTTTACTATCGGCACCCTTCCATTTGGAAGTTATTGTAGCATGAGCTCCAGTTATGTAACTGTTTCATCAGTTCGGTGATGTTTTTGTTTACGGAACGTCGCCTCCTAGAAATATGTGCAAATCGTCGAAGGGTGTGGATTGGATGTTTCCGCGCAGTTAGATTGGAAGTTGTTCAGAGAAATATTTAGCTCAAACGGCATCAGCATTAGTGTAAAGTTATGCTATATTTTCATAAATCTCTGCAGAGTACCAACTGATTTGTTTTGAAATTCAAAATTACACAGTTATTGTACTCCAAAATTTAAATCCCCCTTAAACAAGCCTACCCGACAAATGTGTTTTTGTTTCTGTTCAAATTTCCATGTTGCTGAGGAGGCTTCAGGTGGCTTTTTAAACATCCCTGTCAGACCTCACTAGAGGATGTTTAAAAAATATCTACATTTTTTGCTTGATGCTTGATTTTTTGCTTGATGCTATATAGATAGACATTTTTTGACGGTATTTTTTAAACGATATATCGATGTGCCAATATTGATATAGAGACCCCGATATTTTTTCTTCTGAAAAGCTCAGGAAAAATCCTTAATTCATACAACATATAGTGGTACCATACAGTACCCAGTGGTATATCAAGATCAAGCATCAACGCGTTTCTTCTTTCCACCTGGGCCAAAAACAGACCGATTCGATGTACAAAAACAAGTGTATTAAAAACATAATAAACACAAATTTGAAAAAAAGTTATAACGATATTTGTTTGGCAGCATATCAATTTACTGAACCGATATATTTAAAAAAAATAACGGTATTTATTGACGGGGTGAACATTTCAAGTGTTTTCTGCTCCCCTCCCTGTATGAAGAGATTAATGTGCTTAGAGGGCTCTTGCAAGCGCCATCTTTACTGTCAGCGCCTCTGGCGGCAACTATGGGTCAACTAGTTAGTAAAAGGGCCTACAGTAACACTTTGATTGGTACTGCAAATTTTAAACTCAGATCACTTCACCTCAAGTTCATGAGGAAACGTGAGAGGGCAGCAATATTTGATGACTCCGACTCAGTGCTATTTACGTGCTTTTGGACGACTCACTTGGATAGCTCGACGAGTAGGGCGGTTGAAAAAGTGGTGATTCCATCGTTTATTCTTAGAGTGGGTTTCTTCTCCAACCAAAGTACAATGTTCTCAAGTATTATCAACACGAGGAAGAAGGGCCACGACTGAAAAAATCATAATAAACAAATTGTCAACAAACGATTTTTCATTTCCGCATGGAACGCCTTTAATTGGTATAGCGCTTAGTATTCAGAGATGAATGGTCAGTTTTCTGGAAGGATTGAAATTCAACTATTAATTAATGTATGGGTTTTACATGAAATACACATAGAACACAAAATCAATCAATCAATTTTATTAATTGGTTTTCCGAAAATGAGGTTTTAGAAGCCTCCTAAACCCCAGTTAAGCTCAAAATCATACATTTGAAAGAGCCCTAAATTCATACAATACAACAAAATATGTTAAACGTACACATCGTAGATGGTTTGGATTTATTCAAGTGCTTATCAACTTTGTTATGATCTATGCAATGATGGATCAAACTTTCTATTAAATCCGTAATTCCAGAAATGTTCAAGTATGATATGAACAATCAGCTTTTATAATGCGAAATTTGTTTTCAAAACAGGGGTGCCTCTTACAATCGATTGGATACGGTATCTGTCCGATTTTATCGGACTGGAAGATGTGTTTTTTGTCAGTTTGAGTTATGAGGTTCAGTTTTTTTCCCCTATTTCTAAATCACATTCGCCATTACTGATGGTGGTCAATTAGAAGGTTTTTCGTCGACATGGATAAAAACGTATCTAGTTACATGGCAGGTTCTCGTCTAAAAATAACATTTGATCACGGACGACGTATCGTTGTGGGTTCATATGGGGGTTGAAGTTGAATGAACGAAAAACGAGAGCATATTGAGTTTTGAGAATGGGGTATCAAGGGTGACGTTTGAGTTTTTTTTTTTTTTTTGTCAAAAACGTGTACATTTAAGGGATAACTCAGGTTCTTGAACTGTTAGTGTTGAGCTTTTAGGGGGCTAGTTTGGTTCTCGTAGTAATGCACAGCCTTACATTGTTGTTCCTGGACAAACGCTGAAAGTAGCTACACAAAAGGGCGAAATGAACGTTTGTCTCGAGGAAAAAGGGCTGTCAGTGAAGAGCTTACCCTGGCTCTTCTCTTCACTATTTACTCCCACTGGACCCCCTCCCGTATTCTCTCGCACGTTGAAAAATTGGGGAAATCTGGGCTTCGGAAGGAGGGTGGCACGGCAGACAAAAAGCCCGGGAAAAGCGACCTGCCGGCGACTTGGGTTCATCTGGATGGAGTCAGTCAGGCTGGCGAGAAACCAGAACCTCAGGGAAGGGGGACGTGGCCAAGACTATGAGGCGCCAGGCATCGCGATCCTCTTCCCCTGGGATCAATATTTCTCTTGTCTCCCCTGCAAATCCCGGGACCTGGACCATTTCCCACAGATTTCGTCGAATTTTTTCCGCCGTACATCCTACGAGTGTGTCGAGAACCTATCTTGATTGAGAGTCCAGACTCTAAAATCTACAAGTCTTGAACGATTCTGCAAGTACCTGCGGCAATGAATTTACCCAAAACTACATAATACTCAATCATGGCTTCTCGTTTAATCTCGATTAAAAGACAAATGTGAATGTTATCCAACATTTAGTGGAAAATGGTTCCGCACACGGGTAGGTACCCATTTTGACCCATAACCCCTTAGGCTGAGGCCGCACTGCAGGATGCTAGATGGTCGCAAGGAGGTTGGATGGTAAAGGTGGATGGTGGATGGAATAACAAACACGACTGATACAGGTGGATAGACGCTAGGCAGGTACCTAGGATAGTTTCAAGGGGTTAGATGGTAGTGGGAGGCCACTGCGGCTACCATCGTACCATTACTTACGTTATAAATAGCTGGATGGTCGCCAGGCAGGTATCTACCATCCACCATCCTACCAACCTTCCTGCACTGCGGCCTCGGCTTTACGGTGGGCGCTAATTGTGTATGTGCGTAAAATGGTACCCCACACGCGAAGATCTTTGAAAATCTCGGAAATCCATTTTTCGAAAAACGCATCCGGTCTTGAAAAAGAAGGTGCCCACGTAAGTAGGAGACAAATCCGGTTATATTCTAATTACATCGTCATTACTGAATGGATGCGAATCTGGATCCACCCCCTAAAACCAATAATGCGCCATCGTTATTCAACGTCACTCAAAGGCCAACTCCATCAATGAACCTGACCATGCGGCATTAAATAATCATTGTAAATGATGAATCAAAATTATAGAACTGGCACTCATCGTGGTGTATTTCCCAACACTCCCCCAAACGGACGGCCATTCTGTGCAGTACGCAGTAAACTGCATCTTCGCATTAGGTAAAACCTTAGCTTTTGTAGCACGGTGAGCTCAAACTTTCCAATCAGTGGAAAATCCCAATCTCCATAAAATCAATGTCGACGGTTTATGGACTATTCTAGGCACTGTCCTGAAAATGAGAGGGGAGAGGGAAATTCAATTTCAATCAGTCGAGTGGATGTTTACGCTTTCCGGAAATGTGGCGACGAGAGTTCCGATTTATTACCATAATAATTCCGACAGGAAACGCGAAACGCATGTTGTTGCATACTAGTTAAGAAATCAGGTTTACTTGAATACCTTGCGTAATCCGGATAAGGGGTCAACGGCTAATTCTAGAAGTGTACGGTTAGTCGCTATTTATAACTGCTCAATCGGGATGTGGTTTGTTTTTACGTACCTACAAGACTTATACGGTAGCTATTCATAACTGTTCTTGGCAGTATTGATTTACAGATGGAGACAAGAGAGGCCGTTCAGGAAGGAATTTTATCAGAATGCGATTCATAGAAAAATATTGTCTTGGTCCTCGTTCTGTCCAACTGTGGCGACTTCCTACTCGTTTGGAACATTTTCATTCAATCGTGTCAAAATATTATTAAAGAAAAAATTCCGTTATTCAGAAAATTTTATAGAAAATGTATTTTTCGATTCGTCAGTGTCTTTACTCTGCAATAATAATCTCCAACTACTCCTACACCTCCTTCCCTATCAATATTTCGCCGGTTATTGGTGATAACTACCTACAGATATTCACTCATTTACCAACGTAGCAATTAATGAAGCAATCATCGCTTACCCACCCTAGATACGATGTTCGGGACTTCCTCTTTGCTCGCATACATATATCTTTCGGGTTTGGCAAGGTAGAATATATTCGTGAGACCGTCTGTCCAATGAGGGTATCCTGCGTCAAATGGGACGCTTCCATTGTGTGAATATGAACTCATCCAATCCTGCAACATAAAAACGTAGGTTGATCTTAAAATAAATGATAAATAATCAACATTAAATTTAAGTGAGCGAGTCAAATTCAGCCGTTATCGGCTCTAGTTGGTCCTTGAAACTTTTCAGCCCGATCGGACCAAACATGGAGAGGGAGGGAGGTATTTCGAAAAATGGATTTTTGAGATATGTATCTGGTACCTAGGCGTACTTGGGGTATCATTTTCCTCTAAATTTTGGACGCTGAATCGATTGGAATGTGTCTCCATGCTCCCTGTTCCGAGGAATAACCAACCCCTGTGTAAGAATTTGCAGCGTTTCAAGTTATTTGTGTTATTTTACATGAACATTTTTGTTTCAAATGGAAGCCAAATTCAGTTTTCCAAAATAAATTCAAGATTTTCTCGGTGGTTTTTATTGATGAGGGTGGTTTCGATGTTCGCATCATAGCGAAGTCATTCGTGATCAAATATGTGCAATTGAAAGAATTTTATTGGAGAGAAACAATACCGGTGTGCTGGCCATGAATGGTCGCGTCACGAAAATGACATAAAAATGAATTCTGCGCATTTTGACCGAGTTTTTTTCCACGCTCTCTGAAGAAAACAGTTCCTACATGATGATGGATAATTCGCGACTCTTTTAAGCTGACGCATAGGCGTTTGCTGTACTCATTTCCACAGAATTGTATTACTCAGGCAAATTTCTCAGTGTCTGTTCATCATACAATCGACTATCAACCAGGAATCCGACGATTTGCTGACAAACGATGAAAACGCAATTTCCCTCACACGTGTTTTTTCCACCTTTGTCGAACGTGATGGCAATCATTGGCGAGGTGAGAGGAATATTCGAGCTGTTATACTTGGCCAAGGTTAACCTCTTATTCAGTGTAACAACCTAATAACGACTATTTGGTTAACTCATTATGTTTGTTCTAACCCGAAGACGCTACGACTGACTTTTTCAATGCCAATGAAATCTGGTCAAGTTCTGAGGCACTCAGTCAATGACCTTACTTGATATTAGGGAATCTGATGTTCACACGCATAATCACAGTAAACCATCGTCTGTGAAATACTAATTTTCCACGATTCACTTTCATTTTAGAGGCTAATTCCTTTAATAATAATACCTATGTTTTCATGCAGAAAGTCAACCTCTCCGATTCGGCCCAAAATTTTTTTCTAAGCGTTTCAAGGTGTTTAGATCAAAATAAGCAAATGTCCGTACGTTTTGCAAAATGTTCTTCGAAAGTGCAGGTTACGACTACGGGAACTTTCGTTAGATGATCTCTGCGAAACATTAAAAATCGAATTTTTTGGAAAATGGGCAGATACCGGTGGATGGCTGGAAAGAAGGTCAAGGAGGACGTGATTTGGCGGGGAGGCTAATCATACATGACCAATGATGGACGATTGTAGTTGTACAGTTGAGAGGTTAGGCTGACAGTGTGACAAGACACGCTGGAAAATTGATGAAATTCTACAATAGTTGATTGTACCTAGGAGCATATATGGGGAAAACAATGAGTGTGGAATGTTCTGGACCCATCTCAATGGATTCAGCGTCCAAAATTTACTGGAAAATGATACCCCACATCGCCTGGGTACCCAAAAATCTCGTAAACCCACCTTCGAAATAGGTAGATCCCATTTTGACCCATGCGTGGACCCACTTCGATGCATTCAGCTTCATAAAATTAATGGAAATATTCGTTTTGGCAGTACGGGGCAAGGTCTCTCGAACCACGAAGTCTCGACAAAATTTGAGATATTCTGCAAATGGAACGTGAGGGGCACGTTAACGAACTCGCTAGTTACGTAATATTCGGTCGCCGGCGAAAATACCTGTCGATCTGAAGCCCGCCAGTTTTTAGTCTGTTTCTAGTTGGTGGTTCTAACTTCTGAAAGATAAGATAGGAGACCGGTTGGGAGTGGAAAAAGTCGGAGGGAAAGAGGATCCAAATTCCGGTACGGTCGGTATACGAGCAGGTTTCATTCTGAATTCCACGTGCCTCGAAAATCGTTGATCCGCCCACAGAATGAATATATGAAGAACATTATTCACACCTAGGAAAGTTCATAATGATGACGAAATAGACCGTACTTAGGATGTATCAAGGGATTTGAATTGAATGCGTGTGGGGTATCATTTTCCTCTAAATTTTGGACGCTGAATCGATCGAAATGAGTCCAGAACCCTCCGCACGGTTTTCCCCATACTCCTTTGTGGACCAGCCCCAGTCCTCCCTGTGGACTCCCCAAGTGGAATGTTTAGGCAGGGTACATCCAAAATATCCTGAAAGGCAAGCTCGTCGAGGTGTGGGCCCGGCGACGGGAACTGCAGGCAAACGGGACCAACTAGCAGGCAAAAATCGGAACCCAGGCTGGGCCCCAAGAACCGGAGTGAAAAGAGGTGAGGTTTTTAGTGGGTAAAAATCTCCACATGCTCAGGTCTTTGGTCCCCCCCCCGCCCCCTCCAATATCTTATAATGAATTTCCTTTAAAAAAAAAAATTGTGGAAGAATTTGCAGCGGCTCGATCTAGATAATGAAACGCAAGCTGTCGAATTTTAAGGCCAATCGGAGTGATTTAGATCTTTAACGGGCTGAATACTAAGGGTCCTCTTGGCACATCCCAACCCAAGAGATCCATCATCCCTTGATAGGCTCATCAACATGTACCTGCTATAATTCCTCGAGCAGGTACCCATTTATAAATTTGACGGAAAAGTCTTTATAACCGGTTGGGGCCTAAAGAATCCTACTTTATTATAAAATCGATCAAAACTTTTTTTTCTTCTTTTTTTCGTTAGACGAGCTGTGTTAATGAAACCATGATGGAATTCTTTTAGTCGTCGAACTACTTTTTCTGTTCATTTTAGCCGCTAGAAGAGAAAGTTTTTTGGTTGTGTATTCCAGATTGTAAAACAAGTGCAAAATGGGTTTATGTTTTTCAAAAATTTCCACTTTATCGAAGTATTAGTTGTATCAACTAGGCGGATAATCATTTTTTAAAACGTTTTTCTTAACCCGCTTTCTTGTTTGTTTGTCTGTTTGTCCGCGAAATCTTTCAACTCAAATTTTGACCATTTATCGGCAATCTATAGTTCTGAAACTTTACATATAGATCAGAACCAGATGACAATGCAATATTGTTCATCGAGGTTCTTCAATAAAATTTTACGATTACAAATTTCTAACGAACAAAACTAAAAAGTAGAAAATAATAGTACATGAATAAAAAAAACTTTTATAAAAACAACGTTTTTCATGTGCACTAAAAAGTACAAAATAATTTTCCTATGAGCTTGGAAGAATTTCTGAATAAATTGGTCACATTATGGTAACAGACTTTATAACAATTTCCAATTCTTATAAAACGAAAAACGTTGGGCGCATGTACTCAGGCATCAAGATCTAATATAATAAAAAGAAAAAGAAAATAAGAAAAAAAAAATAATAGAAAATAATTTTAGAAAATAATAATAATAATAATACAAAATGCGCCCAACGTTTTTCGTTTTATAAGAATTGGAAATTGTTATAAAGTCTGTTACCATAATGTGATCAATTTATTCAGAAATTCTTCCAAGCTCACAGGCAAATTATTTTCTACTTTTTAGTGCATATGAAAAACGTTGTTTTTATAAAAGTTTTTTTATTCATGTACTATTATTTCATTTCATGTTAAAATTTATAATGCTCTCGGAAGACTCGAACCTGAGAGTTTGATAAACAACAGGGTGTGTTCGTGTTTTTTGAATTTTTTTTTTTTTTTTTTTTTTTTGATCTTGGTGAGATTACATCATAATTAGCAGTTACTCAATGACACTTTTGTATACGTGTCTTACATGTATACGGCGCACGAGTAGTGTGAATGAACGGGATTGTGGACACGTGAATCGATCACGAGGACTCCTAATTCAATAACTACCAAGGTCTTACCTACTTACGTATTTATGAGCTCGTTAACTATCGGTTGACTCTTTTATTATCGGAAATTATATTGTTTTTTCCACATACCAAATTCCTAGGTATTCCTATACTCTCAGTGAATCTCAATTCTCTTAATAAAACAAGAGCATTTACGTCCTGAGTTTTTGTTGGATTGTAGACAATTTTCTAAAAATCTGAAATTTTGGTCAAAGACCCGTTTCCGGCTCTGGTTAGTCCTCAACATTTTTCAGCCCGATCGGACAAAATTTGGAGGGGATAGGGGTAAAAATTTATATTTCAAAAAATCTATTTTCGAGATTTTCGGCAACCAGGCGTGCGGGGTATCATTTCCGACTAAGTTTTGGACGCTGAACCCAATTAGACGGGTCCCAGAACGATTGGCGCCCACTGGAAGAGGTTATGGGTCAAAATGGGTATCTCTCAACTTATTTCGAATGTGTACCTATGATAGTCAATGAGGCAAGCTAGCATTTCGTCGATCTGACATCCGAAAATCAAGGACGGATGATGGCCTCAATGTATCGTCTGTCATGTTACACACGGTGAAATAGAATCCCGTCCTTGATCGGACCCAATCCAATGGTAGCTGTTTTCATTGACTAAGATTTCCATTTTTACTATAAATAGGCACGTTGTGGCTAGCTGGTTCACGAGCGTAAATCCATTTACAGTGAACTTTTCGCGGCAAATCCCGTCCTCGGATCGTATTTCTGACACACTAATTTTCCTGTAATTTGACATGATTTATTGACCTCATGACAATCATATTGCTTCCGTATCAGGTCGGCAGCGAAAGCTTTGTTCTTTCATTTGAAGAAAACTACATGTTATTCCACAATAGTGTATTATTTGAGGCGGACGTTTGCCACAATCGATTAAAAACCCATTCTAATCGATTCCAACGTCCTAAATACTGCAGAAAGTGATATCCCACACCCCTATGTGAACCAACAGATGACCAAAGACCAAAATTCAAAAAATCCATTTGTATCAGTTTTTTGCCTTATAGGTTGAGGAGTTCTATGAGAGAACTATAGAGCCTAGTATAGGCCACTGAGTTATTATTTCAGATTGTTACGAAAATTCTTACTGCCCCAAAATGGCCGGCGGAAGGACATTTTGGTTTACTGAATTTCGAAATGTCACTCTTCCAATCTAATCGAAGAGACCGCTCACAAGCATGAAAAGTAGGGTTGATATTTAAAATAACATTTTGCAGCCTTACGTAGCATTGTTTCGCATATTACAGAGCCTCCTCAACGAATTTGGTTCAGTGACTGTATTTCAACTCAAAGATATAAGTTTCTTGTTAGGCTCACATCTTCAAATTATGGACCATTGAGTTCAAAAAATGTCTAGATTCAACTTTATTGAAAACTACAAGGCGAACCCATAAAAAAGCGCGATTTTGAAAACTAATCTTCTCATTTTCCACGATCGATGCTGGTATGTAGTGCTGATTGTTTGATACAAGTGGAGTGTGTGCCGACTTTTAACAAATCCAAATTGAAATTACAATCATTCTAAGTTATTTTAAATGTTTGTACTGTTCCGAGGCAGCAATGGAGGAAGTATCACATAAACTACAAGTATTTCAAGTCATCTTAAACGTTCATTTTAAAATTCAGACGCATCAATGGAGGAAGTAACACGCAGTTAAGTGGCCATGAGGAACCTGAACTTCAAATATTTTCCAAAACCATCGCTTATTTTCAAAAGAACCGATGGCCAACATTAGAAAAGAGAGAATAAAATGTATAATTCACAAGCCGGATAGTTACCTATCATCACCTATCACCTACTGACTATTCCTTACCTAGTTGTTCCTGTTAACATTGTCATTTTTTTGTAATTTTTTCAATTTTTTTTTCGAAATGTGCATTATCTACATGTTTTTGTAGCCTAATAATTTGAAACTCTCCTCTAACATCAAACTAACTATTTTGTCCCATTTTTTTTTTTTCAAAAAAGGGCTATTGTGTCCAAATTTTACTTAGCAAAAAAATTATGAAAACTCGTGAAAATGTGTTATACAAACTTTCTCCAAAGGACTATGGCCAAAATAGAATATTTCATTGGAGGGACTGGGAGAAATTTCTGCTCTTCTCCGACAATTTAAAAATAGTTACATAACCTCTTTCATCAAAAACCTTTTCATTTGATAATCAATCAGCTTTAACAAGGTCAAAGTACAGTCGGTAATGCAATCTATTACGTGAAAGTAAGGTTGCTCATGACACGTTGGCTTCCATGTTACATAAGGCGGAATTTTGAAATCCCATGTTTCATGCAAATCTACACAAAATAAAATCTCGAATATCTACTTGTTTGTTAAATGAAAGTGTTAGGGGAGAAAGATAGACAAGAAAGTTTTGTAGACAATTTTTCTTGTGGTGTACCAATACTGGATTGTTTAGTTGCTGCTTATGAGTGCTGAGGTAAATTCATTACGTAACTTGCCATTTTGGATGGATTTAGGACAGCAGATGGAGGTAAGGAGAGATTCAAAATGAATTTAACTATCGGATGAGGTACGTTTCGAATGAGGTGTTGATTAGTATTTATTTACTTCAATTTTCCGATTGGTTTTGATGTTGATTTTTATTACAAACGTTGTGATTTTTAGTTGATAAGATGAATGTAAAGGGAATGTTGAAATGGAGTTGAATTTGTCGAAAAATTCTCAAATGTATGTTCGTACGTACGTGATAATTCATTGTGCGTGGGACGATAGCACCGAGTGTTGAAAACTCTTGACGCGAACTCTCGTATTAATAGAATACAGGCACTGGCATGAAGAGCGGTTTGTTTCGAACTAGAAGAAGCTAAATGGGCCCCCCCTTCTCCGGCTGGGCCTCCCTCACCGCCGGGGTCCCTTTGGGCTCCCTTCGGGCTTGGGTTTGACTGATCGGGGGGAATTGACCAGTAGTGGGGATAAAAAAGGTCTGTTTTGACTCGTGCGAGTTTTTTGGTTTTGTTTTATTTTTACACAACTTCCATCGAGTTGTTCTCGTTACGTAAGAGCCGGCCTCAGGCCCTTACGTAATAAATCCCTAATATAGTACTGGCCAGTACCTTCACACCTAATAGTTTTGCTATTCTGTATTTTTTAATCAACCCTTTTTCAAGACCTGACCTCAAGAAAACTGCAAATTATTCCAAAACGTTTATTATTCCAGGTGAATCTCGCTCGAATGGAAATCCAAATACGCAACTAGTTATTAGGAAGAAAAAAATAAGGTAAACGTTCAAAATTACCTTCTGGACTCATTTGTACTCACTCCTCGTGTATAGTAATCATATTAGGACCATTCAAATCATTCCGCGTTCGAAATTTCAAGTATAATATTATTAAAGACTCACAATCCAGGGCCCCCCAAAGTCTCCATAAATTTCCTTCCACCCTCGTTTTTTATCCATGGGGCTGAAAATAAACCTCCGTTGGGGACGAACTACAGACGGGAAGGAGTGACTGAAAAAAATATTAAATTTTAAATTGTCGTGCAGCCGAACGTGGCGACGGTTATTTTAATTATTGTTTGAATAGCGAACTTGGACACAAAATCACAAATTTTCGGGCAAATTAGAGAGATGAAAACAAAACTTTACAGTATCAGTGGTATGGTAGGGGGTGAGTCCTATTTTATCAGCCGAATCAAATCCACGGTGGTTACTAAGCTTATGAGCACCGAAAATAGCCTCACGTAGCTTTGAATATGATTGATTAATATCGTCGATAACTAAGAAACAATGGTTGGTCATTCCTTGGAGCAAGATTATGGGGGAGGTGCATGTGGAGGGTCCCAGAGACATTCCAATTGAATTAGTGTCCAAAATGATAACCCTATACACCTAGGTACATAAAAAATCGCATTCTGACCCATACCCGCCTCCAGTGGGCACCAATCGGTCAAAGACCCGTCTCATTGGATTGAGCGTCCAAAATTTACTGGAAAATGATACCCCACATGCCTAATTCTCCAAAAGACCCAAAATTGAGTTTAAAAAAATTGTTTTTCACCCAAAACCTCTCCAAATTTGGTTCGATCGGGCTGAAATGTTTCGAGGACCAGCTAGAGTCAGAAAATTTTCCCTGACGAAATTTTCAGATTTTCATTAAATAAATTTTATTACCTAAAACGACGTGGACGACGGACATTTTGCTAGACATCATGTAACGTATACTGGGGCCGAACGGAGAGGGTGACCATCCCCCCCTTAACAATCGGGAATAACCAACCAAAATACACATCAAATCTCATGATTACATTTTTTAATATAAAATGGGTACGTTGCCAATTTAAAATTCAACTCCGGTAGGGGTCTAGTCCTCACTTGTTGCGTAAACCCTTTCGACAACTGCCCCTGACAGATTTGTCAACAATTCGTAACAATTGGTGATAAATATCTTCACGACACTGACTCAGTAAACCCTTCAACGCTTAAGGATTGCAGCATTGCAAGGAGAAAGTGTTAAACACAGTTCGTACCCCTTCGTCTGCGAGTCTTCGGGGTGTTTTGCTTGCGGTAAATTATGATAAAATAAAACCAGATGACAAGTTTCATCTATGTAAACAGCAGAGCAGAACAAGGTGAAAAAGTCCTCTGTCCAAGAAGATAAAGTTACCGGCATATTAGTAATTGCTCCCTAAATAAAGGCATAAATAGCCTCATTGACTTTGGAATAAGTATGCAAGCGTTTTCTATTTGGTTTTGCGTTTCGAATCCACGCTAACCTCTCCACTTGTCTACCAAATGAAATAATTTGCAGTATAAAAAGCTTATATCAGTATGGTCAGCGCTCGAGCAATCATTTTACCTTGTGACTATAATCAGTAACCAAAGAGTAGAATAAAAAATCTGAACACACAAGTGGAGTTTACAAAATTTCATGGATGGGCCTGTGAAACTCCAACTGATCACTTATCACCAATTATATTCTTCTGCATCTTGAATAGCCGCACGTTTTGGATTATTTCATTTCATTCCTTGCTTGATATCAATAGAGACAATAGGCAATAGGTAAATTAGTTTAAAATCTCCAGTTGTTGTCAATTTACACCCCTCAAAAAATGGTTGTTACTTCTGAGGTTGGGGATCATTCATCGATAATTCACCTAAAATTAGCGGTAAAGAAGAAGCTGCCAGTTGCGTTTGTGTCTCAGTTGATTTAGCTTCAGTGAAAATGATGCTAGGAACAGCTTCCTATCTGTAAGATATAAAACATATTGAAATATTTTTCAATGTAATCCGAAGGAAACTCGACAGAAACTGTTTTGAAAGTTTCGAAAAATATCAATATTGTGGCAATTTCAGTTACAGTCTGTACGGCGACCCCCGTGGATAGGCAGTTGGTGAGCGGCGGAATTGTTATTGATCTCATTAAAAAACCCAGCCTTAATGACATTCTATCTGATGCCAATGAGACATCTAACGAATCATCCCAGGTATTTGCTTACAAACTCAGGACAGTGGAAACCAGCCTACCACGCACCGCCCATTACGTAATAGGCCTCTCCCATTTGATTATATTTCGGATTCGCCCTATCACTTTTCGCCATTGGTTCAGAATCGGTGAGATTTTGAAACCAGAGTGGACCAAATAAAGGATAGGTCTAGGAGATTTTGGATTTCTCAAAGTGAATTGCATCACTTAACTACATTCAAATTCTATTGTGTGAAACAATTCCTTTTCAATTGGACTATTTCACAGAACATAATAAAAAGAAATAGCCATTTCGTAATTCACATGAGACCTCACCTATCCTAGTTGTCTTTTTTTTCTTTTTTTTATCTGAGCAGTACTAAAAGACAAAATGTTTGTAGATTTAAATAGTTACATAACTATGATAAATAGTTACGGCCTACAGCGAACCAACGTCGGAATAAAATCGCAGTGGTCACCTCTGAGACATTGAGATACGTACCTTTAGCAACTACTTAGGCTCAATCAACCTCAACAACTGTTTTAAGATAACGTAACTCGATGACATAATTACACTTTATTAATTAAACATACAAAACTGACACCAAACCGTAGTTACTTAATGGTATTTGAAAAACGATGCAGATTCCTTCATAGGGGTTGGTTATTCCTCGGATCAGAAGCATGGAGACTCATTCCGAATCGATTCAGCGTCCAAAATTTAGTGGAAAATGATACCCCACATGCCTAGATGCCAGAAATCTCAAAAACACATTTGAAATAGGTAGATAGATACCCATTTTGACCCATTACCTCTCCCGGTGGGCGCTAATCGTTCTGAGACCCTCTCATTGAATTCGGCGTCCAAAATTTAGTGCGAAATGATACCCAACACGCCTAGGTACCTCCCCCTGAGTCCTCTTAACCTCACCTTGTCTGGCTGCCCACTTTGCTGGTCAGTTTTCCACTCTGTCCCTAAAGTTCCATTATTTTTTCTAAAATTCTGATGAGATTCAAATTCAGAATGGCAATAAACAAATTCAATGGAAGTGAGAGTACTTAAATTTATTTTAAGGCACTTAATTAAATATTAACAATAGTCTTGATGAGGGAAATTTACAGTCAAATCAAATTTCGGGTTCAACAAGACCACAAAAATGTGCGGCAAATAACATAAAAACAATAAGTTAATTGAACTATGAACTTCCCTTTGTCCGCATTAATAACATCTGTTTCTAAATTTTCGTTCTAACACTGATTAATAGGCATGATATTCGAATTCAAGATTGTAATTAAAGTTGTACAATTTATTATATATACCTATAAAATGCAATTCTCTTAATTTATTCGATTCGCCTAACGATCTTCCAAACTCTCATAATACCTTCAATTGGTCAAATATGATCAACATTTAACGACAAATATTATTTTACGATATTATCAAAAATGTTTGAGTTAATATACAGGCAATTATGGAAGAAGTTGTTTTTCCCTAATAAAAATTGTTATCACAACAGGTTACCCCCTCAGAAAATGCAATATTCTGACTTTTCTCGATTACTCTTTACAGTTCGTCTTTTTTAGTGACGTAGGATTTGACAAAATTGAGAATCTTTTCCGAAACCATCGCTCCGCTCTGAGGAAAGTCCGCGAGGAAGTTCGAGCGACGGAAGAGTTTGATGGACGGAAATCGAGCGACGGCGTATTTTTTGGTGATTTTCTTGTTAAACGACGAATTGACGATTCCCATAGCGACATTTTTTGCGGAGGCGGCGGCTTTAACGAACTCTTCTTTGGCACGTTCACTGGGACCCGTGTCTGAAACAGTAGAGAATTGACAATGAGTGAGTTTCACGCGTTTTTCTTACAGTTCGTTAAAAGTGGCGGGATCTCAAATGCCGGCCGAAACCGATTAGGATGATAATGTGAATAGATAGTCGAATTCCTGCTGAGAGGAACGGGTTTTATGACGAATAGTAGAATGATTCTACTACGTTCCATTCAACAAACTGAGACCATTGAAGAATAATATTCCTGAATTACTCTTCTCTCATGTACAGTACGTCTTTTCTTCGTTTGAATTGGAAATTTGACGTCTAGAATGGGGTCTGGAGGGGATTTTTCGTTTAATACTGAAAGCCGACAGTCTAATACGCCGATACAAACAATAATGCAAATTTAGGCTTTTTTTACCATTGAAATGTAAGTAGATACCTAACTTTAGACCTCAAATTCTGGGACATTCGAGCTGGCTAACAAACTCGTCCTCTTCTTTCTAAGACGGACTATTCTGTGCATAAACTTAATTTTTATCATGTTGGTAGGTACATTTAATTATAGGAGATTTCATGCGAAATTACATGAACAGAACACCTACCTGTAACATGTTTTTGGTGAGTGTCTAGCCCTACATACTACACATGAATCAATAAAAATTATACGGAATGCTATGGTTATAGGTATTATTTTACAATTCGTTTTTGGGAGAGCCATATTATTGTTACAGGTAGCCAAATTGTATAGAGCGCAGCATTGTATTCTTCAAAATTTTAAGCTGAATAGATTTTTAGCTCAAACTCATTTTGTAGGTAGAAAACATGACTGTTGTTGAATTACAGCAGAATAGAACGCTCTAAAAGTAGGTATATGGTACCTAATATGGCTGCTATGAGACACTGTTGTAACAGTGAACATGGGCTGCTATCACGGAAGGAATACGACTACCCTGAGGCCTGGCAGGACTTGGCTTGTAGTTGCCCAGTTTGTCAGATTGTGGAATAATTGCGGACTAAATCTGGATGTGACCAAGAATGACATCTGTGGCCTCTGCGCTTTGTGACCAGCTGAATATATTCAGTTTGTTTTATAACCTCCATTGATTTATCCCTACAGTGAATCATAACATGAGATGTACAACTATAATCTTGGCAAGTGAAGTTCCCTACCTATGCCCGCTTTCCCTACCTATGCATTGTGTTACAATGACTACGCACAGGAAGATAATGTGCTTTAGAAGGTATTGTTGCGAGATTGCACCTGCGCCCGTCAAATGGGCTGCCAGCGTTGCAGGGTCAACGACCTGTGGAGGGCTAAGGGTCGCTCTCAAACATTCGTGGTTCCCAGAACCAGGGAAGGTTTGAGAAGGTACTCGACCAAGGCAGCCAGTATAAAAGGGACCCAAGAACGCCGCGCAGTTCAGTTCAATTTGGAGTCCAAATATACACCCTTCGGGTTATAAATTGTGCCCTGCCGTGTTATAAATAGTGCGACAACCGCATTACAACCGTGTAGTGTGATTGTGTCACTGTGTAAGTGCGCAAATGTGAACAGTGTATTCAAGTGAACGATTGTAATAAATTATTAACAAAGAATATAAATTGTTACAGTATGATAAACTGCGGTAACTGTGTGATTGTGTGTTTGAAGACACTTGTCTAAACACATTACGCATGTTGGATTTCCATGCTCTATTGTAATGGACTGCTAGCTCACCATTCAACAAACTTGGCAAACATAATCATTTGTCTCCTATGTTCCTTGCTCAAAATTGTAACGTGGAGGGAAGCCTTTGTGTCCCCCTCCATCATTACCCACCTGAAACAGGAGCCCAACAGCAGAGAGGAAGACCTTTCACCCCTATTTCCCCTTCCAGCCACTTAAAAGACATTATTGTCTATGTGCATTATCCAGGCAATTACGCCTATTATTGTATTTCTAAAGCCCATTGCCCAAACATCCTCAAGCATCGAGCATTCGCGATTGTTGTTCGCCTCTTTTCAACAAGTACAAACGCAAAAGAATCCTCTGTTTACACTGACGATCATTCCTTTGGCAAACAAGCATCCCATTGATGATTTGCCGGAAAACCGTCAAACAGTGATATCAACAAGCTAGCTAAAGTTTGCTGTAAAAATAAAATAAAAAAACCGCTTAGTTCCCCAGACCACTACAGAAGGCTAGTTTATTGTTCAAACCCTGGTCTCTATGAAATCACCTCCTCATTTCAAATAGTGAATAAAGATGGGTTCTGACCAATTTAAAACTAATATTGCACGCTCCAGAGCGGATCCCTTTGATAAAACATCAACTTCCGGCTACGCTTGTGCACCCCAATGTCAAATTTTTAGCAACTGCATGAAGAATGACAAGAGGAAGCCCTAGGGGAGAGCAATATGAATGTGAGAATTAGGTGTGGTACCAATGGACTATGAAAACACTTATTTGTCCTTCAGTTTAGCTCACCGTCGTGGAACAAAATCGTGATGAAGGCGTGATTATCCAGGGTAGACGGATAATCAGCGTCGCTGAGGACAATAACGTTTTTATCTGTTTTCTTGGAGTCTTTCGACCCCGGTGCGTGTTTCCCTGAACTGGAAATCGTGTTGTCTTGCGCTTCTGCAGCTGTTCTTTCAATATTGACCAGGAAGCTGATGAAGTCAGATTTCTGAAAAAAAAACAAAAACAGAATGAAGTAAAGCATTTTCCAAATATTGCCATGGCAGTGACGAGCATTTCCAACACAGACACGACGCTATTGGCTAGCAGGGTGCGCTATCCAATCGTATTTCATTGCTGTAATGTGGGTGATAAATACCACGTACCTTTTAGGGAGATGCAGGGAGGACGCACCATACAATTTCAGGGGGTAAAAGAGATATATTTGGAGGCATCACTCTAATTTACAGTGCTTAAACAAGAGAGCCATGTCCTTTTCTGGAGTGTCAATAGCAAATTTTTGGGCTTGTATCACCATTAAACGGCAATCTATTTTGGAACAATCTGCAGTTAAATGGGGAATGATACTCCGTGGGGACAGCAGTTTTCTACAGAGGCTGCTTGTTCGTCCACCTTCCACGTTTTTGGTAGTAAAGTAAGCAAGGACTTTCAGCATGGATTTTCGTCCGACTACCTGGTCAGGTGTCGCGGACATCGTCAGCCATCCTCGAAAATTGATCCTGACGATTTCGCCCACGGCTACTTATTGCCTCACCCCCTTAAGTGGGGAGGAAGAATATAAAACCAAACAATTAAATTGCTCTTTCCAGGATTCGAACCCTGGCCACTCGGATTACCAAACCAATATTGTTCTTCTATGCCACTAGACTACCGAGCGTTTTTGGAAGTAGACAATTTTCCAAATATCTTAAATTTCAATCAGGGACCAGTATCCCACCCTAGTTATTCCTCGAAAATATTCAGCCGATTGGACCGAATTTGGGGTGATGGGAGGGGTAAAAATGTGTGTTTTTGGTTGGTTATTCCTTGAATAATCAACCTATGTTTTCAGGCAAAAAGTTAATCTCTCCGATTCGGGCCAATTTTTCTTCTGGGCGCTTCAAAGTGTGAAAATGTGTACTTCGAAAAATGGATTTTTGAGATTTTTGGTAATCTAGGCGTGTGGGGTATCATTTTCAACTAAATTTTGGACGCTGAATCTGATTAGAGGGGTCTCAGAACGATTGGCGCCCACCGGGAGAGGTTATGGGTCAAAATCGGTATTTGTCTACCTATTTTGAATGTTTATTTTCGAGATTTCTGGTACCTAGGCGTGTAGGGTACATCACTTTTTTCTATTAAATTTTGGACCCTGAATCGATTCGTATGGGTCCGGTACTCGCCACACCCACTGTTTCTCCATTTTACCCATGTTCGACGACTCAGGTATGTGGGGTATCGTTTTCCACTAAATTTTGGACGCTAAATTCATCAAGATGGGCCCCGCTTGGTGTCCATTGGAAGAGGTAATGGGTCAAAAAAGGTACTTATCTGCCTATTTCAAAGAGACCATTCGGGATTTTTGGGCACACAAGTATTTAGGGTATCATTTTCAACTAACTTTTGGACGCTGAATCGATTGGAATGAGTCCGGGACACTCCACACCCACTGTTCCCCCCATTTTCCCCATGTTCCTGGCTCAAGGGAATTACAAACCCTTGTGATTTAAACAATGTAGTCCAGAAATCCCAAGTGAACAAGAAACAATAATAAGAAATGATACATGTGCCACCGACGACTAGCCGATAGCGTCGAGTACTGGAATAGGACAAAGCTAGAGTAGGATCAGCAAATCACAGAATAGTAAAACAGGTGCACCACGGTTGTTCTACACATGTTCAAAATGTAAATCTCGAAAATCTAGCTCTAACCTGACGTCCACCTGAGTAATCCTCCATTTCCCGGTCGTAGTAGCTGAAATATTTCAGCGTTGGATAACCCGAGACGCCAACGGCTTTGCATATCGTGTTGAATTTCGTGCAGTCAAGAGCGGCCAGAGCCACTCTGGAGTTGTCAGCAAAATGTTCGGCGGCGGCAGTAAACTCCGGTTTTGCCCTTTTACAGTGTCCACACCCTGCGAGCAACCAGAAAAATCATTAAAACATCATTATGGCAGAATTAGTTTCGCTTGAGCAGTAGGAAACCCGCGTCGCTGTTTCAAGGGAATTACCAATTGCCAAGTTCATGTCTTGATTAAGGCACATGGAATCAACAACCAACCTCATCAAACCTCATGTATGCCAGAAATTGAAGTTTAATGAGATAAGATTATCAACAATTAGATGAAAAAGGGCAAATATTTCTAATGAAATCAATATAACGTTTATACCCGCCGTTGGGTATGGGATGGTCACACATATTCTGGTTAGTTATTCCTTGAATAATCAATCTATATTTTCATGCAGAAAGCCAAACTGTCCGATTTGCCCCAGAAAATGTTTCTGGGCGTTTCAAGGTGTCTACTTTAAAATAAGCAAACGTCCGTCCACCGTCCTCGCCGTTTTGGGTGCTGGAAAATTATCTAAAAATCTGACATTTCGTTCAGGGACCCTTTTCCGGCTCTAGTTGGTCCTCAAAACATTTCAGCCTGATCGGGCCTGAATTTGGGGGGGGGGGGGGTAGGGGCCAAAGTTTGTATTTTGAAAAATGGATTTTTGAGATTTTCGGCGATCCAGGCGTGTTGGGTACCACTTTCCACTAAATGTAGGACGCTGAATCGATTGGAATGAGTCTCCATGCTCCGAGGAATAACCTGCCCTTGTTAAGGAATTCGCAGCCTTTTTTGCATGAAAAGTCGATACTTACACGGAGCGTAAAACATGACCAATGCGTGTTTCTTCTTCTTCAGAGTAGGCTTGAAGGTATCCAACGTCAAATGAATGACTTCAGATGGTTCGGAATCCCATTCAGGCTCTGGTGGAGGAGGTGGTGCGGGTTCTTTAGGATTTTTCATGAAGTTGACCAACATATCAGTTTCTCGAAGGGTTCCGACGTCCCAAACGAGTTCTCCTTTTCGGAAATACTTCAGAGTCGGGTAGCCCTTGACGTCATAACGCTTTCCAACGTCAGGATGCTTCGTAACGTCGACGGCAGCCAACACTCCATTTATCTTAGGAAATAAAATTGACGTATAAGGGAATCAAGATTGGTGATCGAAGCCATTAGATTCATGTGAGAATTTCGAGCTCTTACTTTTTGATTTATAAGCTCAGTGGCGGCTTTGTCATACTTGGGCTTCAGCATTTTGCAGTGACCACACCACGGTGCGTAGAACATGACCACAACTGATTCCGAGTTCTGAAAACGAGAATACACAAATTCTCTTCACAACTCACAAAACCTGAGGTGATTGGGCAGTCCTATATTATGCTCTAACAGTTCCTGGAACTTTCTCGAGACGAAGGCATACGTAAATGCGTAAAACGTTCCTACAGCTAAAGGTTTATACTGCAGCTTTCACTACATTCGGACAGTGCGTTGCAACACCCTCACAAACAATACTGGGTGCCGACTTCTGAGAATAGCAGAGTGAAGGAGGACTTCATCTTCTTTAATTTGAAATTCTTATAATAATCACAAAGGAATGGCAGGCGTGAATAATCGAACTAAATCTAATAAGTTCAGTAAACGCCTCTTGAATTAGGCTCTTGTTTAAGAACAAATTTAGTGATTCAGAGAATTTGATCTGAAAACTCTCTTCCTTTTTAGATACGGAATTTTCTTAGATTGCAAAATTCTCAATTAGCAGAAATTCTATTATCTTTAGCAGAAATAGAATATTAACGGAAATTATCAACCATTACCTTCAAGAATTCGTCGAAGTTTTCAGACGTGAGATGCATGACGTCATTTTCCGCATCTGCCCATTCTTCTTCTTTCGGTGGCTTAGATTCAGGGTCTTTCATGAACCTGACGATATCCTCCTTTTTGTTGTTCCCTTCGTACGTATACAGAACGATCCCATTCCTGAGGGAAACAATTCGAAACTCGATCAATGTACTCGTATCTGGTGTCTGCTGAAAGCTTTTTGAAGAATTCAGATAATTCAAAGGCGACTGATCGCAACGCTGCTCTATCGAGAGAACGCCCAACATGCGTGACGTCAAGGGAATAGCCATTCTCCCGCTGCTTCGAAAATCTTCTAATTTTCTTCGGAACTTATTGCCCCATTATGAAATACTTGAGTTACAGCCGTAACCATTCAAACTCTAACGGCTCTTGTTTCTCGCGGTGCTGGGTGGCAACTTCTGTGGTATTAACCACCATATTTAAGTACTTTTGTCTTACCATAGATTCAGCGTAATAATTTGGAGTTACCTTTTGTAACATACATCTTACAATATCAAAATTCCTTTAGGGAATAGAGGAATCCTTTTCTTCGACTATAACACAACCCTACAAAAAAAAAAGTTAAAGTCCATGAGAGCGACCTGTGGGGTTTTATGTTTTTCGGGTCGCTGATTTCAAATCTGTTGCCAGTTTTTTCAGATCAGATTGCTTTCAAGGTCATTTGAAGGTCAAATGGAGAAAATATAGCTTAAAAAATCTGAAAAAATTCAGACATAGGTTTTTTAGAATGCTGAATCCGAATCCAGTGTCGGTTGACCTTCATGAGGTCAAGGTCAAGGTCAATTGAAGGTCAAACCAAACAAATAACCTCAAAAAAAATTGTAAAAATTTATGTATGTGTTTCAAGGGTTGCTGAATCCAAATCCAGGGTTGGTTCAATCATGTCTGGTTATCTGAAGGTCATATAAGGTCATTTGAAGGTCGAATTTTACAATTTTTTTTTAGGTTATTTTGTTGGTTTGACCTTCAAATGACCTTGACCTCATGAAGGTCAACCGACACCGGATTTGGATTCAGCGTTCTAAAAAACCTATGTCTGAATTTTTTCAGATTTTTTAAGCGATATTTTCTACATTTGACCTTCAAATGACCTTGAAAGCGATCTGATCTGAAAAAACTGGCAATTGATTTGAAATCAGCGACTCAAAAAACATAAAACCCCACAGGTCGCTTTCATGGACTTTGACTTTTTTTTGTGGGGTTGTGTAATTAGTATTTTGGGACCTCTAGGTCCGACAGACCGCCAACCTCCCCTTAATCCTCTTTGTTTCAGTCACCAAGCCAACCATATATGTCACCCTGACTTTCCACATTCCTTGATTAATCATTCAACCATAATTCTCAGATCGGAACAAGTACAATTTCACAGTAAATAATTAAAAACAAGGTATTTCTCTCTTAGCCCTTTAATGATTTCATGATAAGCTGGGGCCAGCTCTCAAAACATGGTATAATTGAAATGGGCGCGGTGAAAATTAGAGGGCAGATCCATAATTACCATAAGTCTCTTATCACAATACAATCACTCCATATTTTTGACTTCAACAATTATGGAAAAACTACGTGGAAACGGGACAAAATAAGTAATACAAAGTAGTTACTGAAATGGCCGCCGGGACGTGCCATTAGTGTTTTGAAAGCTGTCCCAAACATCTTGTCTCTGAGTTCCCTTTTTGTCATTACTGGTTGTTTATTCCTCAAATAATCAACCTATGTTTTCATGCAAAAATTCAATATCTCTGATTCGGCCCACATTTTTTTTCTGAACGTTTCAAGGTGTCTAGATCTAAATAAGCAAATGTCCATCCACCAAACGCCTTATGCTGTCCACGCCAACTTAGGTAGTAGGAAATTTTCTAAAAATCTGAAATTAGGGTCAGGGGTCCGTTACTGGCTTTAGTTGGCCCTGGAAACTTTTCAGCTCAATCGGACCAAATTTGGGCGGGGTAGGGGTCAAAATGTGTATTTCAAAAAATGGATTTTCGAGATTTTTGGCGACTTAGGCGTGTGGGATATTATTTTCCACTAAACTTTGGACTCTGAATCAAATGAAATGGGTCCCAGAACGATTGGCGCCCACCGGAAGAGGCTATGGGTCAAATTGGGTATCTATCTACCCATTTTGGATATTTGTTTTCGAGATTTTTGATACCTAGGCGTGTGGCGTATCATTTTCTGCTAAATTTTGGACGTTGAATCCAATGAAGTGGGTCCCGGAACGATTGGCGCCCTCTGGATGAGGTTATGGGTCAAAACAGGTACCTATTTGCCCGTTTCGATATTTCGGGTACCTTGGCGTGTGGGGTATTATTTTCCACTAAATTGTGGACCCTGAATCGATTGGAATGGGTCGGGACCCACCACACCCACTGTTTTCCCATTTTCCCATGTTGAAGAAATGAGTCTCTATGCGCCTGGTCCGAGGAATAACCAACTCCTGTGAATGGATTTGCATCAACTCACTTGAAATACAGCAGCGTTGGGAAACCTGAAATGTTGAAAGTGACTCTGGACGCCTGATTTTCAGGCCGGTTGACGTCAATAGCGGCCAAAACGGCGAAGTCCTTCAATTCAGAGGCAGCCGCTGTGTACTCGGGCTTCAACTTCTTGCAAAATCCGCACCATGGGGCATAGAACATGATCATGACCGGTTTGGTTTCTCTCTTCAATAGTTTGACGAGCGCCTAGAAGGAAGAGAGGGATGTCCATCATTCTTGGAGATAGCGAGAAATGTACATGTATGGTTTTTCCTCTCACCACAACGTCAGGAAGGTGCACGACGTCACCAATGCTCTCGTCTTCGTCCCAAGGAACATCACCAGTCGGATCTCTCATGAAATTGACGATACTTTGAACGGACTCCTTCCGGTCGTAGGCTTTATGAAATTCGCCATCTTTGTAATGACGAAGAGCGTGCGGCTCAGCGGTGACTTTGAGCTGCTTACACAATTTACTTGCACTGAAAAATTAATTCTAACATCACTTTGCCCGAATATTCATCACGAAAAGCACCTCAAAGAAGTACGACTAACCTTAAGCAGTCGACGAATACCATCGTACCAATGCCCTTCACTTGATTGGCCGCTTCATTAAACGTCTTGATAATGCCTGAAGTTTGTTTGGAATTACTAACAAAAAGGGACAACACGTTGGTTTTCGTCCTCAAAAGTTTCTTCCATTCTTTTTGATCGGAGATTTCTACAACCGCGTTGCTTTTGCTACTGGATTTGGCGCTCTCAACCAAGCTCGACACAACCTGGAAACATATAATATATCATTTTAACATCAAGGTTTCTCCTTACAGACATTAATCTACAACAAAATCTGGGATAATTTTATGTATTTACGCATTTTATGGGTGAACGCACTCCCCTAGTTTGCAATAATACCACATCTAATTTGAAATCAATGAAGAATCTTCTTTAAAATGTGCATTTGTGTACGATTCAAGGTTTCCGATGAATGCTGATCCAGTGCACCCTAGACTTATGTAAAAGCCATGAACAAGCAGATGAGAGGATACTATCAAAATACAGTAAAATTCGTTTAGTTTTGGTTGGTTATTCCTTGAATAATCAACGTATGTTTTCATGCAAAAAGTCAATCTCTACAATTCGGTCAAAATTTATTTTCTGGACGTTTCAGATCAAAAAAGTCAAATGTTCGTCCGCGGTCGGCGCCGATTTTGGTACTAGAAAATTGTCTAAAAATCTGAAATTTAGGTCACGGATCCGTTATTGGCTCTGGTTGGTCCTCTGGACAAAATTTGGGCGGGGTACGGGCCAAAATGTGTTTTTTGAAAAATGGGTTTTCGAGATTTTTAGCGATTTAGGCGTGTGGGGTATCTTTTTCCACTAAATATTGGACTAAATAGTGGACGATTGGCACCCACCGGAAGAAGTTATGGGTCAAAATGGGTATCTATCTACCCATTTTGAATGTGTTTTTGAGATTTCCTCCGTTTTGGTTGGTTATTCCTTGAATAATCATGTTTTCATGCAAAAGGTCAACCTCTCCGATTCGGCTCAAACAATTTTTCTGGACGTTTCATGGTGTCTAGATCATTAAATGTCTGTCCACCGTCCGCCGTCCACGCCGTTTTTGGTAGTAGAAAATTTTCTACAAATTTGAAATTTTGGTCAGGGGTCTTTTCCCGGCCTAGGACGGTCCTCGAAACTTTTCAGCCCGATCGGTCCAAATTTGGGTGGGGTAGGGGTGAAAATATGTATTTTGAAAAATGGATTTTTGAGATTTTTGGCAATCTAGGCTTGTGGGGTATTATTTTTCACTAAATTTTGGACGCTGAATCCAATAAAATAGGTCCCAGAACGATTGGCACCCACTGGAAGAAGTTATGGGTCAAATTGGGTATATATTACCCATTTTGAATATGTGTTTTCGAGATTTCTGGAACGTGGGCATGTGGGGTATCATTTTCCACTAAATTTTGGATCCTGAATCGATTGGAATGGGTCTGGGACCCGCCGCACCCACTGTTTTCCCCATTTCCCCCATGTTTTTAAATAAGTTTCCATGCGCCTGGTCTGACGAATAACCAACCCCTGTGTAAGAATTTGCAGCGTTTTTTTCCTGAACACCGTTTCCTCCTTTTCCCCCATGTTGAAGAAATGAGTCCCCATGCGACTAATCCGAGGAATAACCAACCCCTATGAAAGAATTTGCAGCGTTTTTTACCTCTTTCCGGCTCTAGTTGGTCCCCAAAACTTGTCAGCCCGGTTGAACGTGATATATATATTTTTTAATGGATTTTAGAGATTTTTTAGTACTTAGGCAGTGGGGTGTATTATCCTCCACTAAATTTTGGACGCTGAATTAATTTGAATGTGTCCGGGTCACTCCACACTGTTATCCCAAATAAATACCCAATGATTGTGGAAGAATTTACAGAGTTTATGCCATTTTTGGCCGTGACGGATGTAATGGGGATAAGAAATATTTATTTCGTATATGTAGAATACATTTTTCAACAAATGAACTCCATTGATCCCGATCCGGGGATACAGATTGTCCAGGATCTGTGTTAAAAACTCGTCATGTCTGAATTTGTATTCAATTGAAAGCAATTTCTGAATAGAAAAACAGCTTTTTTGCTCTTTTTCGAATGTTGTTGATCTCAGAATTTATTCTTTATCCCAAATTGACCATCAGTAGAAATAGCCAACTGTTAACAGTAGAGCTTCGCTTGTGAAAACCCAATCCAAGACGCTGGCATCTTCAATGTTTTTAGTGGAATTTAGAATGAATTTTCCCAATTCATCACTAAATTCACTCAGCACATCGCGAATCGATCACTTTCGTAAGAATAACATTAAGATCGAACATTTCTACTAAGTAAATCGATCCATTATGCGTCGCAATTAACTGCAATATTGTATAGGCTTCTGAGAACTCGATAAGTGGACACTTACTAGAACACATACGACCAAAATGCAGTGCTTGAGCATGTTGGGTGCAACTTCTGGCAAGTATTTATTGGTTGAAGTAGATCGTCCGGCCTCTCCCAAGTCCACCGGTAACTGTACTTTTCCCGGATCAACACATGAGATGACAATCACGATTGACGAGGTGATAAAATCTTCATTGGAACCTACACCTTCAAACTCAAATTTGATTTTTATTGTAGAAATTTCGCTTTGTTCTGTCGGATGGGAAATATAGGTTTACGATTAATTTTTGATGAATGTATTTACGACAGCGAACGGGAACATGACACGTAAACAACAATATAACCGCCTTCCCGATACGGCGCATGCCCAGAACTACTTCGTTATCACCAAAAGTGAGATTCATCTTCGGTTTCAACAACGCAACAACCCTCAATTGAGGGATGGCGGACAAACGTGAACTAGCTTGTAGTGTTTTCGTTGGTGTTCGCTAGAGCGCAGCCTAGCGACAGCTTGGGTCGTCCTTTCACTGAAGGATTCAGGAAGGAAACTCCAACTTCAGAACCCCACTTACGAGCTCGTCCCTTCCCTCATTCAATTATTCGTTATAGTTTTTACTTTTGTCAACTGAAGGTTCAATGGTCGTGATGGCTGACGTCTGCGCTATGCGGGTTTGCAAAGAACGGCCCAAGTTGTCCATATTCTCTGGGCTGCAGCTCTAGCGGACGGTTTGAGAGTCCTCAGCACTCAACGTGTTGCGTATTCTATGATATTTTTACATAAAATTTAGTAATAATCAGATCTATAATATTACTTACGCCTGAGATTTACGTTTTCACAAGTACACAAAAACTAATCGTACCACCAAACCGCAATGACGATAAGTGTTGCAAATATTATTGCATTCTCATTTGTGGTTTATTATTCTTTGAATAATCAAGCTGTTTTTTATACCAGAGTTCAACCTTTCCAATCGGCACCATCAAGAAACCAAAATTTCCATCTTGCCGCCCGCCATCCGCACCATTTTTGCTTGTAGAAAATTTTCTACAAATCTGAAATTTCAGCCAGAGACTTCTTCTAGGCTTTTGATTGTCCTTAAAGCCCGATTGAATTAAATTTGGGGAAGGTATGGGTGAATTTTTATTGACAGACGTTGAATCGATAGAGACGGGTTCCGAACTGATTGGTGCCTACCTAACTATTGGAATGAGTGAGAAAATATTGAAAACAATGACACTCATTATTTACCCCATGCTCTAATTTGCTCTGATTGTCGTGTACTTGTTCCTTAACTCAACATAAGGAACTTAAATCGGCTGCAGGAACTATTTCTTGATCGCGTTGTTAATCAATGACATAACTAGTCTGCAACACGATTGGTAAACTTACCTAAGGTTTTGTTGAAATTCTTCAGTCTTAGCTAACATGGATTTACCTACCCGTTAAATTTACCATGACCCCCATTATGGAATAGAACTAACGAATTTCTTTCATTATACCTCAAAAATGATATCGAATCAAGAAACGTGAATCAGCGTTTAGAAAATAATGAAAATTTATGTGCCACACATTAGAGTTCACCATTTTCCACTATTTCACAATTTTGGGATTGCGCAACTTTGCGTGCTCGCTGCACCGGTTGCGCGCCATCAAAAATTTGTTGAGGGGTCAAATTTTCATAAAATTTGAGGTAGAATCTGAACTTGCAATACAAAATTGGGGTTCCGATTTGAAATAAGAAAGTCAATGTTGGTTGCTCCGTGGCGCGGGGTGCGCTAATATTTTGAGAACATAAAAAAAGATTTACCCCCATTAGGACTTATTATTAAGGGGGAGGGGGGGGGGACTCGTTGGACACCCATATGAGGTAAAAGAAAAACTCTGGTGATGTATGAAATTACTGTGAATCTCCATATGGGGGAAACACTTGGGATAATGGAACGGTAGACAGACACAGAGCCTTCAGAAGGTATAAATAAAAAGTCATACTCGCATCATTTTTCTCCAACATTATCGGTGTTCACTTGTTTGTTCGACTAAAATAACAGGCCTTTGCTGCTGTGATGTGCTGAAGAGCAGATTAAAATAAACCAAAAGGAAATTTCAGGAAAAGTTTTTCGCGCAGACGTCAGCTTCATTCAACACTTGCACTGCCGTCATCTTGGGACCAGTCACCTGTGACGCTTTGCACAAAATTTGTTGAAAAATATCGTTGAGGTCGTTTTCGTTAGTTTCCCAAGTATTAAACGCTGCAGGGACGATTTGGTACAAATCTTTATAACTGTTGTATATGTACTTGACGAAGCAAGGGATGAAATTCCAGAACCAATACCATTCTCCACATTCTTGAAGGCCATTCAAAACCTCATCGAGAGTCATCATGGACAAACCGGTAAAAGCGACGGTGCTGTAAGTCATCGAGCCAATGTCTTCTATTATGTGAATCGTGCTGCAGTTGGGCTCCACTACAGCTTGAATCTTCTTCAATTTCAACGTCGCTTCCTAAAATAGAATTACAATGATAATCCACTTGGATTTTCATCATTTGTGGTGTGCTTTTGTGCCTACACGCACTATGGTATTCAATGATCAACACTAGGCCTAATAAACAAGAACTGCAACATTTGATTGCCGAGAATTAAAGTTTGCAGTCTAAAAGAAGTTATTGAACTCTAGATAAAAATATTTTTCTAATCCTTCTTCAAATTTGTCGTCTCAGCTGTCGAATGTTGCAGCCGTCGTAGATCATTTCATATTTCAGTCTACAAGGAATTACCACATTGTCATTCACAAACCTCCAAACATTTTCCTGGCAGTTGTTTGACATACAGCTGATTGAAAGCGTTGTCAACCGTTTCCGGAGTGTCAGTCAGCGCGGAAGTCGTGTACGAGTCCAAAATCACAGCTGCTGCAGAGATAGACGGTTTCATAGATAGAAGGTCACTCTTGACTTTTTCCAAAGTCTCTTTCAAGTTCTGAAGAGACTGGTGGCGCAGTTTTCCAGAGTCAGGCCGCTATTTTTGACATATGAAGATAATTCGAATGTTAATTTCGTCAGCTAAAAAGAAATTAGATCTCTCAACGTCCAACGTACAGAGGAATATTAGAGAGTTGCAACAAAACCAAAAACTAAACCTCTAAAAATTTGAAAATAGATTAGAGACCTCTTTCCTACTCGAGTTGCTCCTCAAAACTTTTCAGCCCGATCGGACAAAATTTGGAGAGGGTATGGGTGAAAATGTGTTTTTGAAACTCGATTTTCAGGGACTTTTCGGGAATTAGTCACCTCAGGTATTATTTTTCACTAGATTTTGGACGCGGAATCCATTGAGATGGTTCTCGGACCGATTGGTGCCCTTTAGAGTTAGGTATGGGTCAAAATAGGTACCTACCTATCCATTTTGAAAGTGGCGTTTCCAAATTTTTGGCTCCCTCGGCGTGTGGGATGTCATTTTCCACTATTGTAAATTGCAATTACCCCTTCGCAGTGATCAACCCAGGAAAATCGATTCAGCATCGTTGGATTCGTAGGAACAACTATATTTATTGGTGTTCCCATAATTGAACCCATTTTCAATTGCCCCTCAATGTAACAACTCGATTACATGATAAATTAGGAACTTACGTGTCGAACGGCATCGGATCTTGCAGCAAGAGCAACAAAAAACGCCAAAAAAATTATTTTCATCATTTTAAAGTTTGATTTAACAGTCAACTGGTGTAAATAAATTCCTGGGATCGATTGAGGCACCAGACCCTCAGCATTTCCTGTCTTTTAGAGAACGAGATTCAAGTGTTCTGGGCGATAAGCTTATCTGCTCACAGCTTGTTCGCCGTTGATACCTGTCGATGAGTAATGCCAATATTACAATTACGCATGGGTTTATTTTTGCCTTTCCCCCCTCATATTAAGGTACTCGGGGTGAGAATTCATTTGTGGCGCTTGTGCAGTTGCTCGTGTTTCATATATAATCTATCTATAATATAATAAATGGGAAATCTTGTGATGCCATTTTCTGCATAAAATGAGTGTGGGCAAACTTTGTTTAGAAGAAAATATTATACCCCACACGCCTACTTACATACCGTCGAAAATTCGAAAATACATTTTTTCGAAGGATACATTTTGACGTGGGCTTATGTTTATTTAACACCTTGAAACGCCTATATGGGCATTAATGCAAAAGGTAGATAACCCCTTCGAAAAATCATTGAAGCAAAATAACTCGAAATTTGGGCATTTAATCGAAAATTGCCAGAACACCATTTTTGTTGCGAATGAGCAGCGAAATCGAATGGTGGGAGTGTAACAACCCAGATCCTGTTGTGGTGCTGTAAGCCTCTCGCTAATCTGGCCTACATGGAACTGGTTTTGTTACGGTATTCCTATTCTTGGGAAATGAAAAATCCCTTATTTTGCAAATCCTCAGCCTTACGTTATGTTTTGTACTCCGCTGAGACTTGTTAGCTTCCTAAATAAATTACTTCAAAAACCCTCAAAGTCATTGGCTTTCTCTCAACTTAGATTTCGCTGGCAGTTGGAGCACATGGTTTGATGCCGGCGATAGCTGGCAGGTTTGGAGCTCATGCATTACCAGGATAGGAATGACCTGCACGCTTCCAAGGTGTGCGCTGAGGAATACCTGCACAGTTGGTAGTCAGGTTGCTACGTGTGGGTATTATCAGATAGCCAGACTGTCTTCAAGGCGATGGCACCACCAAGGACCCCTGAACTCCCTGGAGAAAAGCAACAGAACTGGGTTCTTGGCCTCCCAGGTGAAGCATTCTTGAGCAACAGGTGGAGCAACAAGTTCCTCATGACCGTCCTAGGGATATCCAGAGCGCTGAATGGCTCTGAACAGCCAAACTCGTACCAGATACTGATTTTGCAGCTGATTTGCAATTATTTTGAAGTTAACCTCGGCAGACAAACTGTGGAGTAGCTAAAAAGATTTTAGTCTTCACTTTGTTGCTAAACGTTCAGGCTGCTCAATTGCTCATACAGCAGGCGACGCCTTCTAAAGTTCCTATACGTACTGAGTCTTTGCCCCAACGTAAAATGCATTCTTGCAGTGTAAGGGGTGGCTACGTGCGAACATATAAGCTATATTTTCCTGCCAACAACATGTATAATATTGAATCTCAACTACGTGTTCATCCTCTAAGATACTA